>JAAGNO010010880.1:0-15828 GCA_033439905.1 Ceryle rudis
GCGCACCTGAGACGGCGCGGCGAGCTGCGCGCCGGCGGGGGGCGAGGGGGGAGAGGAGGGGAGGAGAGGAGAGGAGAGGAGAGGGAGAATCACCTCCCTTGACCTGCTGGTCACACTTTTGATGCAGCCCAGGATTTGGTTGGCTTTCTCGGCTGTGAGTACAATGTTGCCAGGTCATGCTGAGCTTCTTGTCAACCAACAGCCCCAAGTCCTTTTCCTCAGGGATGCTCTCAAGCCATTCTCTACTCAGCCTGTATTTGAGCTTGAGATTGCCCTAGTTGTGTCCTGGTAACTTCTTTGTGTTTAACAAACATTAGTTATTATGTTCTAACGCTTTACAGTGCTCAGTTTGCAAACTACAGAATGCTGTTATGCACAAATTAAAAAAAAAAAAAATGTAAAGGTTTTCAATGCCTGTGTTTACTAGATCTTCCTAAAGAACTATCTATTGTCATACAGATCAATGTCTTTCAGCATAAGTGTTTTAAAGCTCTGCTGCCCCTGGTTTCTTCCATATTTGCCATAGTTATATAACAAGGACTTCACATCCTGTGGTACATAATATGGAGTTTCTTAACAAAATTAATGCAGAATTTATTGATACAGGCGTGTCAACATAACACACAAAACATGGGAAGGTCTTAGAAACATAATAACATTTCAAGCATATTCTTGAGAATGAGAGAAGCTGAAGCTACCACACTCTGATACAGAAGTCCATTGTCATAGCAATTTCTGTAGCTTCTCCATGAAAAGAACAGGGGTCAAGGCTATTAGTTATGCCATAGATTAAGGAGCATGTCAAGCTTGTCCACACTGTATAATGCAACTCTTCCTAATGCTCTCCCTAACTATCTTATAGTACATACTACAACTGCTTAGACTGCACTAGGATTCCAGAGAAGTTATTAGAGTTTATTAGTCCTGTTCAGAAATAAACTGAAACAGTATCTTGAAAATAATCAAGTATCTGTGTTCACTTACTTTGCACAACCTGTTTGTCAGTACTGTAACTGACCTTGTCTAATAGTTAATGATAGCATAAATATACAAAGTATGCTCATTTTCATGTTAGTGGCTCAGTGCCTATATGCTCTGGTGTTTTATCTACTGTTCAACAAATCAGCTAATTAAATATCACTGGAGGAATTGACATTTAGGTGAAGCAAGGTGCAGTTTCTCAAAACAGCCAAGGCAACCATGTTTAAGTTGAAGTTTATCAACACATTTGGAAAAAGAAGCACAAGTTTCTTTAGTGGCAGTGGTTTTGCTTTTATATTATTTTGTAATTTCTCACTCTTTTTCTTATTTTTTTTTCTGAAATTAAATCTTAATGGTTCTAGTTTAGATTGATTAGATTCTCACATAGAATGACTATTTTAGATGCATGGACAGAATAGAGAAGGTAAACATCTTGAAGTGTTTTCTGAGAATGAAATGGAAAAAACTGTCTCAGACCCATTACAATAAAAGATTATCATCGAGAAGGACCAGGTTTAGATTACTTGGATTTTCATGGGAAAGCAAATCAAAAGTTATGTCTTTTGTTGTTGTTGATGTTTTGATTGTTTTTGGTTTTCTTTGGTTTGCGGGTGGTTTTTTTTGGCAGAACAAACTGACAAAGGAGATAAACTGAGTATATGATTTGGGTTTTTTTTTATATTACCCTTAGGATTTATTTCTATATAAATTTCTTAATGATGACTATTTCTTTTGATTCACGTTTTCTGTTATATTTCAGTTATTTTCACAAAGACTGCCTAGATTTGCTAATCTGCTTTCAGTATTGGGCACGAATAGATTCAGTGTTGTGCCAGGTGGTATAATGGAGGGCAGAAATAGATTCTGGAGGTTGTATCTTCAGTTTCCTGAACCATCAACAGCTGCACCTTTTTTTTTTTTTTTTTTTATATCACAGAATATGGCTGTCTGTTCTAAGGGAAGAGGAGATGGGAAAGATCAAACACATAAGTAACTCTGTTTTAGGAAAACCCTGACCTATTTGATGAAGACATACACAAATGTGGCTTTACAGACTCATCTTCTGCCTTGTCCCCTCTGGAACATCTGTTCATACTTGGCTATTAGAAGTTTGAGATGTAGGAGGAAGTAGAAGCCTCCTACAGAATAAATCAGGGATATGTCAAAGAGTCACTCAGTGCTAAGAAATTGAGGTTGTGTTGAAGAGCCTGGTCAGCTTCAACCCATGTCCTGTCTCAGGCTGAAGGACTTGAGGTTTTCTATGACAAACTCACCATGCACAATGTGTGGCTGAACAGCATGTATTTACAGACCCTGCCTGAATATAATGATGTCCTTGTCTAACTATGGTTAGTACAACCTCCACTAAATTGCACATTAGTTGCAATCTCTGTGTAAAATAGATTATGTTCACAAATTTTACAGCATCACTGCAGAAGGCTTTTGTTGGTTACTGGATGATAGAATGGTAGGGGTTGGAAAGGACCTCTGGAATCCAAGCCCCCTGCCACAGCAGGATCACCCAGGGCAGGGCACAGAGGAACAGATCCTGGTTGGTTCACGTGGAATGACTGGGAAGATTGCAGCTGAATTCCCATTTTGCAAGTGTCTTAGTCATAAAATGTAATAAAAATTGTTACTTCCTCCTGTGCTGCCTATACTTGGAGAATGGTGGCCTTGTCACATCAGGGTTAATTTACTTAGGGAAGCAGCAAAGTCATTAATGGTCACTTACAGACACCCACCATAATTATCATTACCACTTGTGGTCCCACAGTTTCTGATTATAGTAGTACAATCTTTTTTCATAGTATTAAAATTCAGTCTGCGTTGTACTGTAAGTAAACTCATGTCACATGCATGGGTAGTATCTGGTAGACAGGGATACCTTTTAAGGTATTCTCTCAGTTTTAGTGTAGATATTAATGTTACATTTATTAAGTGGCTGTGGAACCAGTTTAAAAGTGAAATGCAAAACAAAGAGGAGGAAAAAGAAACTAGCGTGAAACATTTAACACAGAATCCAATGAAAGACAGTTTTTGCAAGCTATCTTGAATTTACTGTAGAATTTAACAGTTTTAAGCAATCTGAATTTTCATTTATATTACTTAATGGGATTTGAATTTACGTTGATAAATCTAAAATGTTGGAATTTGCATATTTATATAAATATGATGAGAAACATTGGTCTCAGTTTTTAATATGACATATGACAAGTAAGAAGTCTTAACATCAAAATTTTCTTCTGCCACTGCAAAAACCTTTTATCTTTCTTATTTTCCATGTATAGCCATTGCATAAATCAAGGTTTGCTTATTACAGAACTTGCTGAGGATAACCTCCTAACCATAACATAATACCATCTATGAAAATGTCATAGGAGATTATTGCTGTTTCTCTAGTGGTCAGATATTACAGCTAGTTATCATTGATGTAACACCTCTGGAGGTCTGCAACTTCACCTTGTGCCTAGGACTTCTGTAGTGTCATGACAGAAGCAAATACATATCAAATGCATGGAATGCATGATAACGCAATTTTTTTTTTTACAGAGATAAGGAAAATTGGAGCATCTTTGAAAATAAAAAGAAATGTATTTTTCAATAGGTGAGTACTGTATACTGTTTTGTGGGTTTTTTGTACATCAACAATATAATGAAGATTAATTAATGAAATATTATTTTGTTTCTGAGAAAACTATTAAATCATTCAAAACCACAGTCCTACTCTGTTTCAGCTGACATGAAGGCATATGTATGTATCTAATAGAAATAGCTATGACAGTGTATAGTCATGGTGCATTACATTCAAAAAAGTAATTGGAGATGCTGTTTATTTCTTCAATAGATAACTCTTAACAAGATAACATTTCTTCATTTAAATAGTCTTTTGTAAATAGGCCCACAGCTTGAAAAGCAATGAGTATTTAGGTCTGAATATACTCCTGTAACTCACATTCATTTAGAAAAATAAAGCTTTATTAATGGATGCTCTTTAGAAAAAGTCAAGTTTTCATCTCAAAGAAGATGAAGATAGGAGTTTTTTTATTCTCCCCTCTCCCATTCCTCATGCATACCGACTTTGTTTTCTCCATGTTAAAGAAGCCTTTCTGTTTTCTTTTTTCCATATTTTTGGAGCACAAAGCTATGAATTGCTTCTTCTCATAATTTCAGTAGATTTTCAGAAATCTGAGAAGATTAACTGGGGCAAACCAGAAAAAAAATGAGAAGGAAATAGACTCGAGTCTGTTGGTTTTAAGCCCTCACAAAAGGAAGGAAATAACAGAATATTAGTAGTGACAATGACAATATTTTGATTTTGATATAAAAAATAAGGAATGTGCATGATTAAGAAAATACTGATGGTTGCAGCAGGTGTTACTCTTGCCTCATTCTTCTAATTTTTGTTGTTGTCACAAAGAAATATTAAAGGAGATAAGAAGATATTCATGAGGAGAGTAGGAATGTGCTACTAAAACTTTATTTTTAATACAACTTATATACTTCTTGTTTTGGTTTGGTTTGTTGGGTTTTTTTTTTTGATTATGTTCAGTTTTTTGTTGTTGTTGTTGGAGTTTGGTGTAACATAGTTTAATTTTCCACTGAGCAATAGCAAACTGCTGGATCTTAACAGGACAGCTTCCTCATGATGAAAATAGCTCATGTAAAGTGTCAAAATATTTCATTTCACATACAACAATTATGAGAGTGATGGTCAAGCAAGCAGCAATTACTTCCTTCGTCCTCATTTAAATGTGAGTGCAGATGTCCTGTCTGAAGAAGCACAAGTCATTTCAGGAAAGAAACTTAGTCAAAACCAAAGACTTCTGGAAGCACTTCTTTTCCTTCTTCAAAGCTTCTTTTCTCTCTTAAGGCTTCTCAGTCATTCTGCATTTAAGTTATGTATTTCCTAATTGCATGATCCTCTGAATGATAAAAGTTGCCCAAACAAGGGTGATCCAACAAAGAAGAGTTACATGACTTTGGGCACTCTATAGAGTAATGAAGGCTTTGGAAAACCAAGTTACAAACAATGTACCTCAGAAGTTGGGGTTTTTTTTGGTAAATACAGTGGTTGGTGGTTAACAAATCTGTGTAGGATTCTAAAAAAATCGCAGGCCAAGTCCACAATAACTATTAAAACAGAGACTTAAGTATGAATGCATGGTGCTACTTGGAAAAAAAAAAAAAAAAAAAAAGTATCTTCTATCACTATTTGGCATTTACTTCTGCAAATTTATTCATTTTATGTCATTCAAAGGGTCTCTTGTAGCTATCTCCACTATGTGGCAGAAGGCTGTCTGACAGAGCAACAGGAAAACATGCAACAGTGATACTTTTTTATTCATGACAAGTAATTTGAAAGAATGTGGTAACCGAAATATTCCATACAGATGACAGGAAAGAAATAACTCTGTAAAAACTTGTGTAATTCCAGAATGGTCTTTGTAACTTTTCAGGACCAGGTAATTGATTATAGATCTTCTTGACACTACTTTGTCAGATTGATTTATGTAGAATCAACAAAAAGATGCATTTATGCTTGGAGATTAATCCTAATTCCAAATTACTGATTCCAAGTACTATTTTTTTGGTAACAAAGACATAGCAGATTTTTAAAGTAAAATATTGCCTTGAAAAGTCTCTTAAACTGTATTTTTTTAATCTTGGAGTCAGTTTTGTTGTTTGTTTTGGGGTTTTTTATTTTTTTTTTACTTAAAGTATATCTTCTTTTTTAATCTTAAATTATAATCCAGTAAGAAATGAAAGAGGATGTTATTTTACTAAATCAGTGACTACATACCCCTTAATCTAGCAAAGTGTATTTAAAAAGAACCATCATCCACCTTGAAAAATTCCATCTAAAAATTATAAGTCATTTGGTCTTATTATCACAGACTTAAAAAACCTAGATTGTAAAAGTCTTCCTTTGTACACACAGAATTTGTACTGTGGAAGGATGAATTTAAGAACCTGACCAAACCTGTCATTTTCTGATCCTCCAGAATGATAGACTAACAGTCCTCCTGTGCTCCATCAAAGATTGTGCTAAATCCCAGAAAAGCAAGGAAAAGCCTGAGGATATTTTTGTCTGAAGACTAAACAATAAATAGGGGGATAAAGGAAGAAATACTGAAGCCTTCTGCTTTCCAGCTCTGAAGACACTACTGCTATGAATCTCCAGCCATGTGATTCTTTCCCTACCAACTGTCAGCCTGACCTTTGGTTGCACAAAGGCTGTGTTTGTGATGGCACCTTTGGGAATCAATTGTTTTAGCTATTAAATGTGTGGACTTCTGAGTTGATTTAATTTCTTCTCACACTTCTTTCTGGTAAAATACTGGGTGAGAATTAGGTCAAATCTCAATAAAATCAAATAACTTAATTTTAAATAATAAATTTAGAAATAAAGTTATTATTTAAGTTTGAATAATAAACTTATGAATTTAAGCTTTCCAAAGGGAGCTGCTCTGGAGCCAGCCTGACCTGCAGCAGAGTGGTTGATCACAGTATGCAAGGATTTTCCTGAGGTTTTCCTTTGTTAGGGAAATGACAAAGAAATGGGGAGACTCACGAGGAGCCAGCAGCTCTTGCAGGAGAAGCTTATGAAGCCTGGGCATTGGCAGGGCAATGCAACTGGCCTGGCTGAACAGAGAGCTCTGACTGGAACTCAGGAAGAAAATTAAAGTCTATGGCCTATAGAAGAAGGGGCAATGCAGTATAAGAAAGACATTGAGATGTTGGAGTGGGTCCAGAGAAGGGCAATGAATCTGGTGAGGGGTCTGGAGAACATGTCTTATGAGGAGCAGCTGAGGGAACTGGGATCATTTAGTCTGGAGAAAAGGAGGCTGAGGGGACACCTTATTGCCCTCTACAAATACCTGAAAGGAGGTTGTAGTGAGGTGGGTACTGGCCTCTTCTTTCAAGTAGCAAGTGATAGGACAAGAGGAAATGGCCTCAGGTTGCACCAGGGGAGGTTTCAGTCAGATATTAGAAAAAGTTTTTTCACTGAAAGGGGTGTCAAGCATTGGAACAGGCTGCACAAGGAAGTGGTGGAGTCACCAACCCTGGAGGTATTTAAAAGACATACAGAGGTGGTGCTGAGGGACATGGTTTAGTGGTAGCTTGGCATTGCTGGGTTGGACTTGATCTGAAGCATAGAATTCTATGATTCTATGAATGGGTGGAGCTTAATATAATCAATCTTGACTGAAATATTGCTGATCTCATTAACTTCTGCTGTAAAGTTATTGTTTGTAGGACTTGTGTATTTCTTGAATTTTAAACTCTCTTGTTAGTTGAAAGGCAAAGGAAATAATCATGTTTCTGCTTTAAATATTGCTTGTTAGTTTCTAAAGTTTTAATGAAGTTGGTGTTCTGAGACTTTTACCCATTTAAGTTATTGTGTTTGACTTGCTTACCACCAGAATTTTTCAAAGGACAAAGAGTATGCTTCTACCTGAGACATTCAAGTAGAATACTCTGCAAACAAGCATTTCTCATAATACCTTGAATTTGCTTTGAAGATTCATACGCTCTATTTCATTCTCTAACATAACATTTGCATATATGTTTCCCACTTTACTGAATGTCTACTGTGTTTCTGTAAGAAGATAATTTTTCACTTGTTAGTGACACTTCTAAGTTCTTTTAATTTATTCTGTAGCTTGTTTAATACTTTCAAGAAAAAAAAGAAAAAAAAAAAAGATGAAGCATAGTGCTTTTATTCTGCTTACAGTAAAGAATTTACAATTTTTTAATTGAGCCTCTCCCACTGTTTCATTGGTGGTTAATGTCTTGAGCATGGTCCTCTAGTCTTTTCATTTCTTCACAGCTCTGCTATTTACAAATTCTTCCTAGGTTTTGTTATGCTTTTCCAGTTCCAGAATAAAACAGTAGTGATGAAAGTCTTCTTTGAGAGCTCACGCTTTGCTTTGCTATGTGGCCTAACAGGATTTTAAGATTTTTTTTATAGTCAACAGCTCTTCTTGTTTTGCAAAGGGTGTGATTGGTCTAACAGATGGACTTTTTGGTATCTTAACTTGTGATCTTCAGGGTCCTGATTTATCACAGTGACACATTGAAAGCACTGAAGTTAAACAGGTGTAGCACTATAGTGACATAGTTATGAATTACATATTTTTAGTAGTTTTGTAGAAGTCCAGACTACTCCAGAAATAATAATGTTTGTTGTTCTCAGTCTAAAGTCTTGTTCTATAAGCTTTAACATTCTCAGCTTGACTGGTGTGTTAAACTGATGTTTCTTTGAGGTCACAAAATAATTCAGTCTCAACAGTTTAAACATTTTTAATTTTTTTTTTAATTGCTTTTCATTATTAAGTATAGATTTCTATAGGACACTGGCACAGATGTTGTATTGTGCATCTTCATGCAGACAGAACTTCTGGGGAGCTCACGTACAATAAAGAGAGGGTAAAGAGGGACAGAATTAGTTATGTTACTATTTCTTACTTGTTGTCAGCTTTTAACTTTACCAAAATCAAGGAATACAACCTTCCCGAGAAAACAGAGGAGGAGCTGTTAATCTTACACAAAGTATTTAACATCAGGATGAATCTAACACATCTGGGCTTTTGGCAAGGGACAAAGAGTACAGATTATTTCAGAATGCTAGGCAGCATCACTGATAACCTGATAAATCTATTTAGATTACAACTGTGGTGAGTGCAGCTCATGTCATTAATAGTAAAAATTATAGTAAAAATTAAAATATTTATGATGGATATATTTATAAATATGTGTCTTTATCAAATGGAAACTTACCTTACAAATTTAAAGAGAAGAAACAAAATTTTTCTTTTAGCATCAGCCACTATCAATAGGGTAAATGCAACCTGTTTACCATATACTTACATGGAATATATCTGCAAAGAAAATAATGATGTTATAGTAGAACTTGGCATGCCCGTGCTGGTTGAATCACGCTAAAGTAGATAATAGCAGTAGTGTTGATTTACTAAGAAGATTCGGAGGGATGTTATTACATTCATAAATCTAGGCCTTTTACTTACTTTGCCTTTGATGTGATCTTATGACACAGAAGAACTCAATCCATCTGTTAATATTACAACAAGAACTGCACCTATCCTTGTATTAAAATATTACCTTTTAAAAATGTTCTATGAATTAAGGGTCTTGATGCAAGAAAGTATCTTGCTGACATTCCTGGGCTGAGCAGGAGGAAAGAGGCCATGGTGGTAGTCCACTCTCATGCCTAGTGCATTTGCATAAACTACAGCATTTGTGCCTTTTAGGGCATCCAAAGACGTCCTGTGTTCACAGTTGTGAAGGAGGCTAGTCTTTTAGGTCTCATTGTGATGTAAATGGAGTAAGAACAAGACACCAGTCTTTCTTCAAAAGCAGGAAAGATGAAACCATAAAAGTTTGTCTCCTCGTAGGAATATTTCTCATCATACTGTTAACCACAGCATGAAATAAGTTATATCAACTGTCATATTGCTTCTTTTCATCAAAGAGTATTTTGTACAACTGGAAAAGGAAGCTGGAGGTATAGTTCTGTGGTTCTACTGCATCTGCCAGCTTAGATTACCTTTATGGTACCCAATGATACATGTAAAAATTGTAGACAATCCTGTATGTTTGTGAGAAAATGTAAAGTGTGCAAAAAGATATACACACGGGTGATTTTCCTCTATCTGCAACAATTACATTTTCTGTGAACAAGACAAAAAATTAATAAACTGCTATGAATGTTTCACCTGAAAAAAGCCCCAAAATAAATGAAATTAAAAAACCCTCACAAACAGCAGAAAGTTAGTCTGCTTTGCATTTTCAATCTGTGCTAAGCAACTTGGAACTAACAGCCATGAAGGGAAAGTATTCCACTTACTTAGCATGCTGAGCTTCAACTGAATTTTGTTTAAGGTTCTGAGGATTCCACACTTAAGACAGTTAGTTAATGTCAGTTATTTGAAAAGACACTTGCAGTGAGTTGGGGGGGACTTGAAGGATATTATGAGATTTGTCCTGAGTTCTGATTTCTCACCTAACATAAATTTACTCTCTGGGGACTTGGTCACTCAGTATGTGAACGACCCTTCCCATAAGACTTCATTGGAGGGTGTTTCTATTAGTCCAAAGCTGGAATAAGACATTGTTCTGAGATCTCATCTTCTGTAGTCATCTTTGTACTTTAATGTACCAGGTTAGTAGTTACATTTTAATATCTATTGTCTATATGAGCTCCCCTCCTACTCCTTATTTATTCCTTAAATTTCAGTGGTCTTGGTTCCACCTCGTTGTGGAATAAGAGATACTTTTATATGGATCTTGTCAGGAACTATTTACAGGTCTTTTTTAAAGAAAAAGTCTCATAAAAAATGCTGGGTTTCTGGGACTCTGTTTCCATTTCTCATAGTTTTCAAAGTCTTGTCTTTCTACCTATTTTATACTGCCATTTCCATATTTTTTGTTTGTTTGGTTGGTTGGTTTGGTTTGGTATGTTGTTTTGTGGTGGTTTTTTTTTTTTGTTGTTTGTTTTTTTTGTTTTGTTTTTTTTTTTTCACATTTCTCTGTTTATAACAAAGTCTTATGCAGTCATGTTGTGTCTGTTTCCATGTGGTATAATAAAAGACTGCTAAATAATGTCTAGTGGTTTTCTCTTATGCACACAAAATAATCAGCCCACAAACTTCCAGATCTGTGTGTACAATTCCCCTGGAACCATCAGCCTTTTTCGTATAAAATAATAGATTTTTTTTTCAGGAAACTGCTGTTTATGCATGTGCCATAGAACAGTTGCTGATGTAAATAGGAGTGATGAATATTCTTAACACCTTAAATGACAAACCAAGAAAGCTTTTTTCTCCTCCACCAGAAGAATACTGTTACTATACCATTCTTTTCACTGTACTGTAAATAGAAGGGATTACAAGTCTCAGTGTTGACTAGGTGTGCAACTGCATTAAGTAGCAGTGGTATGCTAGGGACATATTTCTTTATTTACAGAAATAATTTTGCAAATAAGAATCTGTATTTGGTGCTGAAGAATTTTAAGTTTGGCTGCCGAATGGTTTTACTGATTCAGCATCAAGTAAAAATGCTGAGTCCTGCATGATTTTTTTACTGTTTCTATCCATTATACATTACCTTCCTCACCAGTGCCTTAGGGATGATATGAATGATATATGGTTTGAAAATATTTTCCTTTGATGTTGAAGGAAGGACTCAGTGTTGGATGCCTGAATGAAACATTTTTTTCCACTCTGAACTTACAGTTGAAGCAGTTCTTCTTTGTCTTCAGCATGAGGTCAGACTTTGCTTTTGCTTTTGTGTTTGCTATAGATAGAGAATTCATGAAACACATCTGTGGAATTAATTATCTAAACTGAAGTAATATTTCATAACAGTCTGGTTTTATCCAGGCAGACTATCCAGAGTACAACTGGATATTAAAAATGGTGAGTCTAATGAGGCAATGGAGATGTCAAACTTATGCCATGTTACCTGGGGAATAATACCAAAGGTGCTAACAACTCTAGGGGGAATCTTGAACTTGCAAAAAATTGCTGGTTTAAATGCTTCCAAACTTCCCTTTCTTATCAAATCAAAAAACTTTCCTTTTTCTTCATTTCATATTTTTATTGAGATGCTAACTCATCTGGATGTTGCCAAAAGGGAGTGATACTTAGCAGTTTCTCATGAAGCCTGATTTCACTATAGGTCATCAAATATTCAAACCATGAGTGCTAGCTGCTCCCCACTGCCTGCTGTTCTTTATAGCCCTAGAAAGAACCCTGTATTCTCCCTGTTGCATCATCAATTGCCTCAACTGAATTCATCCATGAGGGAAAACACAAGCAGAAGTGTTGTTTTTTTTCTTCCAGCAATGTGGTGTTGCAGGGCTATTTTAATTTTTTTTTCCCAAGGCGAGGTTCAGATGTATGAGTAAAAATATAATAGCCTTAGCAGAAGATTTGCTTTATCAACCAAAAATTGCTGGAAAAAATGTGCTTTGCAGTAACTACATTGAAAAATGTGAAAAGCAGGCTAAATACCAAGAAGAAGGAAAAAAGAATAAAATATATTCATAAGTAGTTCAGTGAAAAAAAAAAAAAAAAAAAGAAGACACTATCTTTTACTGATATCTATACACTTTTTAATATCTCAGTTTATAATGTTTGGCTAAGTCACTTTTTATTTACTAAACTTTTTGGAGGGGAAAACCAAAGAGATTATTTACAAATTCATGATCTTTTTACTGGTTTTACAAATTTATTTTTTTTTTAAAGCCTTATCTACAGAAATATTTAAAAATTGTCAGAATTCTTTTAAAGCACAAATTGTTATTAAACTAATGTGATTAGTGAAAAAGCAAATAGTTAATAAAAATTTAAAATAGCAAATATTCTATAGCTGAAAAATAAACTGGGGCTTAAAATTTGCCATAAAAAAACCTCCACTTTAATTTGCAAAGTAAAGAAAGAAGGTCTATCTACAAATAATTTATAAGCAGAGGGAAAGATTCGGTTTTGAAAATGTGCACATCTTTGATTATATTTGAATAGGTATACTCATGTATGGCTTATGAATATCTCTGCTCTGTAAGAATTCCAAATCTACTATGATAGTGTGCATGCCACACTGGGACTGCTTCTGAAGCCAAGTAGTATCCCCTGGGCTAAACTCTTCTTAACAACTTTATTTTTGTTTTCTTCAACAAAATGCATTTTTATGTGTAATGCCATAAATGAACCTGACTTGTTTAAGAATGATGGTATAATGCATCCTAGTGATGTCCCTGTGTTCTTTTGAGGTTGATAGAAAAGCATGTCTATTTAGAAATTTGTAAAAGGTAAAAGAACTTTTGGATTTTTTTTTTCAGTGTTTTAAAGAAAAATATTGAAAAAAAATATTTATTCTTATGGTATTATATGCAAAATCGTTTCTTGTTTTGTAAGAAGCAGTCTTAAAAAATGGATGTTAATCTTGACACACAGTATGTACATCTATGTATAAAATTCATTGAAAATTCAGTGAACCCACTGAAGGCACAATATGAAAGTTGAAAGTTTCAGAAGAAATGGGAATTATACACACTACTGAGCACAATAAATCAACAATATGGAAATTTTCCAGTATAAAAATAAACTCTTTTTCAAATACCCTGAATACAAGTAAGCTACACAATATATAGACAGATAACTGGATTGTACGGCAATCCAGCTTAAAAAAAAAAAAAAAATCTTGTAAATTCTTAAGAGTGATGTTATCCATTCCCCATACATCCTGGAAATGATGACACATCTGAATTCCAAAATATCACCTGAAAGAAACAACTGTAGTCCCAAAAATATAAGGTAAAAGAAAGTTCCCTTCTATTTTCACTGTTTAACTACTTTTCTTCTTGAAGGATGTCAGGGGACATTCATAGCCTGTAGAGGAGGGGGAAGTAATGGTATAAGAACAGATATACTGCATGAAAGGAAGAAGTCTGCCTAGCCCACTATTTTGTGGACAAAACTAGAAGTCTAGAGAAGATGATGAAACAGTGTAAAGATACAGTGATGCATCCTCAGGATTTTCCAGGCTGAGAAGATTAAAGATTTGAAGATTCCATGTATTATAAATGATATATTTGTTTTTACTCATATAAATATTAGTGGGTTTTAGAGTGCATACTTTTTCCATGAATTTATCTCATTGATTAATGAACTCATAACATCTTGCAGCAAAGAATTCCTCAACTTAATTACAATGTGCCAAGAAAACCACCTCTGTACGATTGTTTTGAACCTGTCACCTCATAGCTTTAACTGATGTTGTCATTACCTGTACTAGAGGAGAGTGAAACATATTTCCTAATTGCCTTTTCCATTTCATTTGTGATTTTATAAATCTATATCCTCTTCTTCTTTCGACTCTTAATTTTCTCCTTTTCAGGATTTAGAAACAAAAACCAAAATGTACCCACCACACCTATGTATAGAAGAAATGTATGATATAGAATTAATTATAGACCTTTGTCCATTCTTGACACCTTTTTCTGAAACATTTCCAGTATTTTCTGTTTTCTGAGGAAAAAATAATGCTACAAGGTCTTCAAGATGGGAGAGAAACATCAATATATACAACAGCAAAATAATTATATTTTTTCCCATAATAAAGTGCTTGGATTGATGTAACAACAAGAAGACAGCATAAACTTCTCTGAAGTTCATCATGTCTTCCAAGAATCTTCCCGGGTCTGGTGTTAAATGAGCCTATCATATTGAGCTGCTGATTATACATTTTTGTAGGAGTGGAAACTTATTCAATTTCTCTCTCTATATAATGACATATCATGTTGTCTTCATTGAAAACGTTGGTCCTCTTCATTACAAATACAAAACACCTTGCCTAATTGTAGCTCTGCAAGCTTCCCAGTCTAGCAGTTCATTTTTAGACCAATTTTTATATATAATTTCATATGATGAAGGTATTTCACATTGTCAAAGTGTAGTTAATGGTAGCAGGGCTGGTCACACTTGGAACTAGTTGATACAAAATTATTTCAAGATAGACGTGTTAAACACCAGGTGAATGTTCATGGTTTCAGGAATAGCTGAATACACTAAGGTAATTTCTTGGGCAATTCCCCACAATCCCCCTTCAAAATGCCAGTCCATACTCTCTGACAGTTAAAAGATGCCAAGGTTTGAGTTAACAGCTGTGCTTTGCAAAAAAAATGACAAGTTTGGGAGCTCTGAAGCAGGGCTACTTTTTGCTCAGTTAAACTGGAACAACGTGTAGTCTTACCCAGATAGAAGGTGCACAGTCACCTCACAGTTGTGTAGAAGTACAAGCTACTTTTCTGACTACAGCCATATGTCAGGAGGAGGGCTAACTGTTTGAATGACACATTATAAAGTATTTGACAAAAATTAGTATGTCATAACATCTGACTATATAAAACATGCACAAGGGGCAGTGAACATACGGCAATCTTGTCTGTGTTACCTAAATGCCTGAGTTCTTAGCAATGCCAGATTTAATTTGACTTAGAATGTCAGTAATGAGCTTTCTTACATACAAATTCATACACAATACAAACCAGCAACACCTCACATTAATGATATTTTGTTATTAGACTCACTCAGATTCAGGAAGCCTCATGTATTTATTTATTTATTTATTTATAGAAACATGTCATTTCTACCACTATTGTATTTTTAAACTTTTTTTCTCCTAGTGACAGAACAGGAACTGACTTTTCATTTAGCATTTATCAAATTATATATTCTTTTAGTTGGTATATTATTTTTTTCCCTGATTTTTAGATTATCAGATTTATTTATATTTAATCATATTTAAATTCTTTAAGCCTAATGCATCAATTAGGATTAATCTCCTTGCGCTGTCTTATAAAACCATGTCCAAAGATGAACAGTTCTTAGGAGAATCTCTGACAGAGTGGTTCCAGGAATAATTACTTACTACATCAATCATTTATGTCTGACTCATTGTAACTATCTCAAGGGGCATTGACTGATGCACTGAAAAGTGAAGTCACTAGCTTTGCAGTTTTGCTATCTGTACATGTTGTCCTTAAATCATAACTAAGTATTTAATTCCCTTGCTACTTATGACTTTCTATGGCACAGACCTGTCTTGTTCTCGTTCGCGTCTCAACAAGGTTAGACCAGTTATCCTCCATTGTATTCAGTCCCCTGAGCTGAAAGATAGGGATGGAGATGAGAATAATCCCCTCACAATCCAGGAAATAGTAGTGAAAGACCTGCTAAGCCAGCTGTACACCCATAAGTCTATGGGGCCAGATGGGATCCACACAAGGGTGCTGAGGGAGCTGGCAGAGAAACTTGCCAA
>JAAGNO010010880.1:26793-53465 GCA_033439905.1 Ceryle rudis
GATGTATCATTAGTTCAGCCTTACTAGTTTCTCTTACTATTTCTTTGTACTGTAATGTAGTATAGATGCCCCGGTGGTCAGGGTTCGCTTTGCTTACAAATTATAAAATATATTCTTAATATATACATTTTTTCTGCGAATTCTCAGTATATCCTGAAGTATATTTGTTCTTTTATCTAAGTTCATTTTTTATTACAATCTTCTATGCTTTTAGATCTCTTGCTGTTGAAAATCCTGAAAAATGGTTTTATGAGTTCTGTGGTAGAAGTCTTTCTGATGATTATTGCTATTGGGTATAAAGTTGCCTGTCTTGAAAAAAGTGAAAATTAAATACAGAATGCTTTATCCAGTTCACTTCTATTACGGTTTTATTGAAGTCAATAGTTCTTAGGATGAGATTATCTATATGATTTAAATGTTAAAAGAATGCTTAATGTGCTTATGTTATACATTAAATATCATAATCTTCACTCTGTTCCTCCCCCTCCACATCTTTTTTTCTAATTTTATTGGTTTTCCTTTCATTCAGTTATGGTATCAAAACCTCATTTTAGTCATGCAATTATTATGAAGAAATCATTTAAAAGTGTTGTAAAATAAAATGCTTTGTTAATCAGGTCGATAGTGTCTGGTTCAAGATCTATCAGTTGAACTGTGTTTCAACATTTACTACTGAGCTTCAAAACATATTTTTATCATGCTGTTTACTACTGAGCTTCAGGACTTATTTATATTGTGCCTTTAAGAGAGCATGTCTTCAGTGTTCTGGTATCTTGCCACTACTTCCTGTCACCTGTCTTTAATAGATTAGTATCTTCTTTTCTCTTCTGTCTCTGTCCTTCCCTTTAAGTACCAGTTCACACACCCTGTATTCCTACCATTAGCTTTGCAGTCTTTAAATGGCCAAACTCAGGGATTTATTTTCCCTATTCTACACCCATAAAATCCTTCTCACCATGAAATCCTTCTCATATAATCCCCAAATAAGCAGCCCTAGAAAACCTTTGAGTCTACCTCTCATGATAGGTTCTAATAAGTGATTGGAGGAAGGGAGAAGTTACCTGCATATCCAAAGAAAGAATTTCACAGGAACTATCTGGTACAGATTTTCTTATATGACATAGTTGGCATGTATGCCCGACTTCACTATACAGTCTTTAGTGGTTTGTAAAATGAGATTTGCAAATTAATAAAAAAATCTTCTCTCTTTTAACCACAGCATCAATAATTTAGCCTGTGTCTTTTACTGAGTTGATTAAGTATTAGTCTGTACCAGAAACTGTTTACACAGTATAGGCACAAAGTATTTCATATCACATGGACGTCCTGGTCCTGAAAAACTGCAGACCTCTGAAAGCAGCATTTGCATTTAAAACACATGTGGTACTTAAGAATATTCTGCCTATTGAAACCTTAAAAATTCTTTGGTGCAAGCTGTTCTTCCTTATTCATTGACCCATGCTTACGTTCGCTCACTGCTTCTTCACCAAAGTGTTGGACAATATTGCCTAGTGTCACTCTTTGTGACTCCCAGTAAAGTTCCAGTTCCTCAGAATATTCTGCTGAAATTTCTCATCTTTCCTCTTATTTCAATCATTAGACGGATTAGATCCCATCTGTAGCTAATAGTTCAAATCTGTGATAGATAAAATTACAGAAATTTAAAAAATATCGTTTTTTCCAAGTATGTCACCTTCCTTAACAGTTTCAAATAAAACTTAATTAAAAAAACTTTAGAAATGGTCGGAGAAAATTTGGACCAAAAAAGTAATTCTACAGTCATTTTGCTGTCTCTGTTCTAGTCCTTGTTTAATTAAACAAAAAACAGAACAAAGAAAGAAATTAAAACAAAAAAAAAGAAAAAAACCCCTAGAAACTTTGAATGCAAAATAATCTTCAAAATTAAAAGATTTTTTCTCAAAGTGGTCACTAGTACGCTGCAGCCATTTTAGTACTTTTTTTTTCAAAATTAGAGACTTGTCGTGTGAGCAGTTTCACTTTGAGTAAATATGAATTTTCGGACTAAAATATCTTTCCAAAAAAAAAAAAAATCTTAATGTATCAATCTTTATCTTCCTTCAGTAACTCTACTCGTGAGATCCATGTTCTACCTTTCTTCTTGCAAGCTTCCCCTTGCATCTATCTGATAGATTTCATGGATTATTTTTTTTCCCTTTTTTCCTGCTTTATGTCATTAGTCTGCCTATGAAGCACTTTACATTCTTTTGAATTCTGAAAAGATAAAACTGTAACTATTCTGGTTTCATTTTAGATTTGATATTTTTTTTAAGTTGTACTGTGTGGAGTGTTGTGTCACAGCAGATAAGCTAAGTTGTAAATTGAATTTTTTCTTATCCATATATTTATCTTTCTGCATTTTCTTTTTCATTGGGTCCTGCAGAAACTTACATATAATTCTTACCATTCATTCATCAGTGTTAGTTCACCATTCAGATGAATCAGAAGTCTGCTCCTAGAAGGGGAAAATCCACATCATATGTTTTATGAAAAAGTAAGCTCTTTGAGTTTAGATCCTTTTATTGTGGCTGAAAGGAAATCTGTTTGCTCTGAAAAAAAAAGGAAAACTGATGATGAAGTCTTTATGAGAAAATGAAACACCTACTGAGAATTAAATGAGAGCCAGTAGAAAGGCTTCTTCTGTGAAGCTGTCGTATCTCTTCCCAAGAGGCTTAAATAGTCTTATTTGGCTTCCAGGAAGGACGATGTCAAATTATTTCTGCCCTAAGAGAAAAATTCCCATTAATTTGAAATTATTTAATGTTGAATTTTTTGTACCCTCAATGATAAAAGCCAAAAAATTACCCCTGCAGGCTAACAAAATATGCAAGTATCATTTCTACATGGTTTCAAACTGTGCTCCTGTGTCTGTGTGTGTGGTATGTATACAGAGTAGAAGCTACAATAAAGTAGAGGTTTAGATTTTTGAGTGCTGGTAGCTGTTGTTATCCTATATATTTTAATTATTGGAAAACTTGATCTGATATTTTGATAAGATGTCACCCACTCGAAATAGACAAAGAAGGAAACTTTCTAATTAAAAGAATAATAACGAAAAATAGAAGAATTTTCACTAGCTGTATGGCATAATTTTCTAAGGCAATACAGTAAAAAACAACAGTGTCCAGAGTGCTCTGATAATACATGATTCAACAATTATGTGTTTCTCACCTTTTCTAAGATTTGAGGAGGCTACTTTGCTTTTAAACATAAAGCCACACAGAAGTATTTGTTATGCTACAGACCTCTCCTCTGACCATCTCTGATGATGTTCTAAACAGTATGGGTCATGGCTACACACATTTGATGCTCAGTGTCTTTCTGTATCAGCTATCCAGAGCAGAGAAATAAGGTCTGAATAATATTAGTGATTTAAGAACAAACACCCATTAGACAATATTTATTAATTTCTAAAGGTATTAGGGGACTAGATATTATTTTTTTCTTTCTGCAAAAGACAGTATTTGTCTTCTTTCACTGTATGCAGTAAATAACCATGTTAGGATATAATGGTTAAAAATTTGATGTCTTCCGTTTCTCACTGTCTCTAAAGTTTTGTCTAGAAGGCCTTTCAGTCAAAATTGACCAGTCATGGTTATGATACACTCCATGTAAACTATGTGCAGCACAGTAATAGAAGATAATATAATTTGCCAACATAAGTTATTCACTAGTAGAACTACAACAAATGGTGCAAGCTGCCCTTCTTATGAAGCTTACAAATTATTTGTCTAATTTGGTATTTCCCCCTGATTTTTCACCACTGTTGCTTGTACTCTTCAACATCAATGATAGTTGTTGCGATCATAATTTTTCAGTAGTTGCCAAATTGGTTTCATTAAACCAGCAATTCAATACTGTTTCCTAAATATCAGCTGAAAAGTGCTAAACCAACTGGGAAAACAGTCTTTATTACAAAATTCTAAATGGAGGAAGAGAAAGATTGAAGTTGTCAAGACCACGTTGTAGAAAATTAAATGCTAAATGAGACTCTGAACAAGTTCTACCTATATATTTGAAGAGAAAAGGTCATGGCTTTTATATTATGCAGAAAAACTTGGCAAGTGTTAATGACAGTCAGGCTTTAAGAGTGAGTCTAGGAAGGGAGTCCTAAGCTAATGTGGGTAACTAAGCAGCAGTCTGGTGAAAATATCTTCAGTGGCAGGAGAACAGCTGTTTAACCTTATTAGGTAGCCAGTACAGAAGGAAGGCTAGCTACCAATAAAGAGATATGAAAACAGAGAGGAAAAAGGCTAGGGTAACTAGGTTAACATCTAAGCTGTCCTCATGAGGCAGGTGTATAAAAGGAGGAAGAGGAGACTAAAAACAGGGACATTCACTTTCTCCTGCTAATGTTTTTGAAGAAAGGTTAGTTTTTGGTTTCTGTATCTTTTACTAGTTGTTCAGTAAAATAACCTTTGGCCATGCTTTGTTGCATTATCACTTTTAACTTCCTAGATTTTCTGATTCTCTCTAAGGCTTTTATTTGAACATTATTCCTTTTTTTTTTTTTTTTTTTTTGAAAGACACAAGACCACTTCTAGGAACTCTTTTTTACTATGGTGTTTAGCTGTGCTAACACTGGCCTGCTCTCTAAAATCTTTCCTGATATTTTGTACACATATACTTTGTTTTTCTAGTGTGGTACTCAGGTAACGTCTATGTTGTCCACAAAAACTTAAACCTCTTATCTTTTACCTTCTTTTCAAGAAGTATGTTCATTTTTATGTCAGTCACCTTTTTAAAATTGACTGCAGCTGTGGTGGATGTCTGTTTTTGCTGCTACTGGAAGAATATTGAATTAGAAAAATCAGTCACTGTTGTTGAATTGGTCACTAGCATCAGCATTTAGAATGACAATTTTTGTGCTGATAATGACCAAATAAAAAACTACCCCTTCTCTTGTGAGAACCTTCTCATGATCTTTCCCTAGTATAAATAATGTAGGTGAAGTCTACCATTTCTGGTTTGTGGCCTAATTTCTAAGCATCTCTGATCTTTTTTGCATGTTGCTATCATTGTTCTCTTTGTGGACAGGAAGACAATATTATCTGCCACTGCAAGGGTGGGTGGAACTAGATGATCTTTCCAACCCAAACCATTTTATGATTCTATGATTATCTCAGAATTCTTTGGGGTTTTTTTTATCCAGGTCTGGACTGCTAATCAACAGGGATTTCATGTCACTGTCAACAAATTTTGCTTCTTAACTTGTATTTGTCTATGTATTTCAACATACAGTTGTATACCACCATCTTAATTGTCTGTTTTGTTTCTCGTGTACCCTTTATGTTGTAGTCTATCACTGTCCGCTTACTATCCACCTTCTACCATGTTAGGTATGTCTCTTAAGATAGTGAAGTCTTCCCAATTGATTCCTTGGGTTTAATATAACCTTCTCATAGGTTTGATTATATCAGCAAATTGTTCTGTTGTTCTGCATTCTCTTTACATGGTGCTTTGTTGGGACTGATTTTCCTTTACCATTTGCAATCTTCTAGTCTTTCCTCAGCTTGTGACTTGACTCTGTGTGGTTGCCTCTTTCTGCATGCCTTGGCTTTCTCCCACTCTTCAGCTTGAAGACTTGTTTCCAGTCTTAATTTCAAACACAAGAAACTTGGGTTTCTTATGGTTCAGTGTCAGTTCCATCTTTTCAAGCTTTTCTTATTCCATATGTACATCCACAAAACCAATCTCAGTATTTCTTCATTTACCATTATAATGAGTTGAGAGATTTATTCTCTACTTCTTATCAGAAGGTGGTGTTCAGCCACTCCCTGAGAAGTAGGGCCTTAGTACGTATAGTGCTTGCTTTGGAAGACAAACACCTTAATAACAAATGTTCCCCCTCCTCCTCTTTTCTCTTAGCTTTTACTGCTGAGCATGACACCACACGGTATGGAATATCCCTTTGGTCAGTTTGGGTCTGCTGTCCTGGCTGTGTCCCTTCCCAGTCTTTTTCCCATCCCCAGTCTACTGGTTTTTGGTGATGAGAAGCATGGGTTAGAGAGACAGCCTTGATGCTGTGGCAGCAGTAGCCAAAACATTGGTGTGTCATCAGCTCCATTTTAGCTGCAAATACAAAGCACAACACTATGAAGGCTGCTATGGGGAAAGTTAACTCCATGCCAGACAGACCCAGTGCAACCATATTCTCAAGGAAAATTTAAATCTTACCTTTCAGCCTCCCTGCTGGCTATATGATTTGGTCTGGAATATTTCTTGTATGTCTGACATGGACTTTTTTGGTCTCCAATTTTAAAAGTGACAAATCTAAGTTTTGTTGAGGACCTGTCTCATCCCTATACTCTAGGCATCTATGCAGCCTGTAACCATCAGCTCATCCTAATATGACTTCTAAAGCCTATACAGACACCTTGGAAGGTCTGTCACTTCTGTATTTTTTTTATGGAAATCACTGTGTAGTCCTTTCTTAAGTCTATTTGCATGATGCATGGCTTGTGTAGCACAACAAGCTGCTTCTTCCATTTGACTGTAATCCATTCCTTTGGGGGTATCTTTGGACTGGACACTGGAATAATTTTTCTTTGAGGAAGATAACATCCTAAAAAATTAAAGTGGTATTCTTAAAAGAACAATTATTCAATGAAGTGTGCAAACCTGTATTAATAAACATTCCTATTTACTTAAACTTATTCAAATCAGTTATCTTGACACAATTCAGTTTACTTGGAAATCTATTCTCTTGAAGGTTTTCTAAGTGCTCATTTTCCCTGTTTCAAATGAAGAGTGATTACTTTAGGCTAGCCTAAAGTATTCAATTGATCTAGCTGACTTTTCTTGGTAAATTTTTCTCTCATGTTATGGAAGGATAGTCTTTTGGACTTCATTCTCCTATTGTTGCTCCACTTGCTTCATGTTAAAAATCACTTTTCAGTACATTAGGTTCCAGGCGTTGTTTATTGCTGATCTTTACCTGACCTGGATGGTTTTAGCCTGC
Organism: Ceryle rudis; assembly: GCA_033439905.1. NCBI lineage: Eukaryota > Metazoa > Chordata > Aves > Coraciiformes > Cerylidae > Ceryle > Ceryle rudis. Next base: position 33,773 of record JAAGNO010010880.1, read on the forward strand.
TTCAATGCTCTATTTATGGCAATATATGTGGCCAATGTGTGGTTCAGTCGACATATCAGCCAGTTGTTTCCTGTTTGTTTTACCCACCCCTACATAACTGTGGATTTATAAGGCCTTGGAACATTTTCAGTGTTCCTTAGTGACAGGTCAAAGCTTCAGGTGCAATGTGATCATAATGTAAATGGATCATAATTCTCAAGGTACTTAAGATTTATTTGCTTCAGCTTCTCTGTGCAAAGCTGGTTATTGCAGGTGCAACCTCTCCTCAGCTAAGTTTATATTAAAAAAATTGGTAATGTTTTAGGATTAGATCTTTCTTTGATAACAAAGTTTTAAAGACATTAATGAGATTGTGAACTTCCTAATTGTCCCTAGCTTCACTTTGCAAGGAAACACACTTGATAAAATGGACCAAAAATTACCCTGAGAAAACACCAGGACATCCCTTGGGACAAAAAGTCCTACATTCCCACAGCTGCAGTTACATTATTGAATGATGGACAACAATGGACTATGAACCATAACACAGAGTTATCTATCTGATTTCTGCTTCCTCCCATCTGCCTCAGAAACTTCATGAAGTCTTCTGCCCTGCTGTCATCCCAAGGATGCTGAACTGAAGCACTTGCATAAGAGTTCTGTGAAGTTGGTCTAGCCAGATAGAACTGAATCATTTGTCTTGGGGAGTCTGCTGCTTTTACATCAGGTGTAAACTAAGTTAATAATCTACTCTGATGAGGTGGGCCCAGGAGAATTCCTTATTTTTGATATTCTAAATGCCTAACTTGTCCTATATGTCTGTGGTCTGCCCAGTCAGCCTCAAGTGGTTAGAGACCACTTCATCTGAATATTTAAATATACAAGAAAATATCACTAAAGTTACTTGGCTATAGTAAAACTTAAAAAACCATGAAATTCTTCTTCTGACTGCACAATCTTGACATACATGGATACTCAATTTGAAGTGTACGTTGCTGCTGCCTCGAGACAGCAAGATCACATGCTAGTACTCTTGAGAATGTATTTTCTATTCTTCTTTTCAGTGATTTTCTGTGTTGCTTGCTTTTTCAGAATTTTAATAATTTTATTTTTAATATTGTAACAAGTCTGTTGGATAGTATGGTATTATAGCATTTTTCAGAGTTGTTCCAGCCCTCTGATCATTCTTGTGGCCCTTCTCTGGATGCACTGCAACAGGTCCATGTCCTTCTTATTTTGGGGGTTCCAGAGCTAGACGCAGTACGCCAGGTGGGGTCTCATCAGAGCACAGGGAAGCAGCAGAATCGCCTCCCTTGACTTGTTGACCATTCTTCTTTTGATGCAGCCCAGAACATGGTTGGCTTTCTGGGTTGCATTCACTCACTTTTGAATCATGTTAAGCCTTTTGTTAACCAGCACACCCAAGTCCTTCTCCTCAGGGCTAGTCTCTATCTATACTCTTCCCAGCTTATATTTGCGCTTGGGTTTGCCCTTACCTGGGAGCGGAACCTTGAACCTGACCTTATTGTTAAGATTAATAAATACATAATTTTAAGTAATATAGTGTTTGAAAGAATTCTAGATCTCAGGATAGCTGTTAAAAGAAAGCAAAAATCTGCAATGATAGAAAAAGTCTCCAAATTAAGAAAAGAAGTCTGGTTCTTAAACAAGTATTGTTTTGAATTGTCAGAGTCTGCAGAATAAATCTCCAATCAAAATTAGGGAGTATATTTTGCCTATTTTCATAAGAAAATTTCCAGAGCAGTTAAACCCCTTAGACTGTAGGAATATATGACTCTAATTTTTTTTAGGTTTTGTTTGTCTGTGAATTCAATGCACTTGGAAGAATATTGACCCCACGGTTGGTTCAGTTCACATTCCAGATACCAATGCTGTGATGGCGTTTGATATTTATGTGTACATTTTTTGAAAACAAATTTTTTAAAATAGTTTTCTCACAGACTTTCATTTCAGGAGTTTTATGGTTACAGCTTACATTCAAACATTTATACCATAATATGTTCTTAAATAGCAGTTATGAAACTGAGCTTTATTTTAAAATATGCATTCATTAAAAGTTATACATTCATATGTAATTTTTGTTATAGCTATAGTCTCAGTAACATGATACAATGTCTAATGTCAAGCATCACTACTTTACTACCATCACCAATGTCTCATCCACCTTCTATATATCACCACTTCAGGCTTTGTGTTAAATTTACAGATTCTTTCTGAACATCTTTTCACTAATATTGTGGTTAAGCTTGTCCTATGGAATTTTCCTATTTTGGCAGGTGTGCTTTTTTAATGAACCATGAAATTTTGCAGTGACAAGGAATGGAAGAGAAGCAGCTGAGGAATGGAAATAGATGTCCTTCTGAGAGGAATGCATGATTATCTTCATTAAAAGAAAATACTGTCAGCCCTAGAGCTTGAGCTCCTGAATTATTCAGCTCAATGCTGAGTCAAATGAACAATGTGGTTCTCATTATGGTAAAAAATCTGAATAGAGGAAGGAGTACAAGATAGTTCTGAGCTAAAAAAGAGTCTGTTCATCTGTGTAGTGAAATGATAGATTTAACCTGGAGATTAAACCTTGATCAGGTAATGTCTAACTTATAAAAAATGAAGCCTACAACTGTGACTAGTACAGGCAGCAGGACCAAAAAAGTTCTGGAGAAGATATAATAGCATTCCCAAGTCATAAAAAAAAAGAAGGAATCTAGCATCATTGAAACCTTCTTTCTTGTTCTGTGCTAGAAACATTGCACTAATTATCCTGAGTGTATTGAAATAACTATTCATACACACTTAATCTAGAGGAAAAACAATTCCAGAAATGTACCTTGTGCATATAGGTATAAAGTAGTGGCCTTTAGCAGGTCAAAAATTCTTGTGAAAAATTAATTCCCCATCATATTATAACAGGTAATGTCTCTGCTGTAAGTAAGCTATGGTAATAGAGATTTCTAGAACAATGCCATTTACCTGTATCACTAAAGAAACTTCATAGAACTTACTTCTATCTTCAGAATTAGAGAAAGAATTTATCTTTTTGTCTTTCAGGCTAGATCATAAAAGAATCATTGAAATATGACAGAACAGTAGTGGAAAACCTTCACATCCACAACCATAAATGAATACACTGAGGCATAACAGAGACAGTTCTGAGATGGAAAGATGGTCTTGTCATAGAGTCTAAGGAGCAAGTAGTACTGTATGGCAGAAGAAAACAATGTAAAGAAAAATGAAAGCTTAAAAAGACCTTCAGTTTAGCCAGCAGGAATCTTTTTCACCAAAAGGATAATGCAGTACCAAAAGAGATTACCCTGAGGTTGCAGATTCTCTGTCCTTGGTGATTTTTAGGACTCAGCTTAGACTAAGTAATGTCTTACCTGATGCAGTGGTGGTGTAGTCCCTTTCTGAGTTGGAGAGTGGACTTAACAACCTCCAAAATTCCCTTCAAACTACTACTTCTGTCACTTCATGAAAAAAAAAAAAAAAGAATGTGGATTATTTGAAAAGAGAGCATATAATAAGAGCTGGAGAGGATTGAATGATAAAATAATTGTATGTTGCTACTGGACACATTAGAGTCCAAATATCTAAAATTAATCAACATTGTAAGTTTTTATGCTTTATATGGATAGTAATAACATTGAAATTGCCTAATAAAATGTTACCATAGAGAAATAAACAAAATTAATCAGGTTTGTTTGGGAAGATTAATTCTACTCTAAATTTACTTGCAAATATTGTAGTAATTTTTCAAATATTTGGGAAACCACTTTTTTGGAAATAATTTTAAATGTTAAAGACTATATTTAAGTATTCTTAAGTTTTCCTATTAAATATTTGACTACTTTACAAACTAAGATCTAATCACTAAGTTGCTAGTCTAGACTCATTATGTCTTCATTCTTTTGTGTATATATTTGAAACAAAACTTTCAAGTTTAGTGTTAAAATAATTGGTCATAGTAACTCAGCATTATATAGTTCTCATATATATTTATCCTTAAATATTGGAGAATTTTTAATAAGGATGTGTACAGTATCTATAGTCTTTATCATCTGTTAGTAAAGTTGTTCAGATTGTGAACATTGTAAGCAATTTTTCTTTTGGGGGCAAGACACATATTAAAAACAGGAATAGAAATAGAAATATAAAATAACATATTCTCTAACAGAGTACAATGGAGCATAGAAAGCATTAAAGAGATTGAAATGTAGTGAAATAGAAAACAAAAGCCACAGGAAAAAAAGCAGATGTCATAATTATCTATTATGAATTACTATATGTTGCTGGTTTGTCACTGGTAACTTTTCCTTGTGTGAAAGAAAGAGAACGGAATTTACCAACCCTTTATCTTCTTTTAAATTACATTCCTTAAAGATAAATCAGTAGAAAATAGTCCAAAGGAGATTTAGCAAATAGGTTCTGCAACAGGTTAAGCATGTCTATCAATATGTGAAAATTTGTTTCAAAGAAAAAGGTAGTAGTTTAATTTATGCCTATCCCTGTGTGTGCACACATAATAAGATAATACAGAAAGCTCTGTGGAAGGGACTACAGTGAGCTGTCTCTGAGGATTTTTCAACACAGATGAGACAAATATCTATGTAGAATCCCAGCTCATCATAGGGTTTTAATCTTGAAGAGTAAATAAGCAGAATTTATCTTTATGAACAAAATATGAGTCCTTTCTAAGCATCATCACTACTATTACATATTTAAATGTTTAGATTTTTTTCTTTAATTTAGTTATTCTGTTGGTTTATTCATTGCAGTGGAGCCTTAAAGGCTAATACTTTTAAGATATATGCATCTATGATTTTGAACAAAGTTCATAAACCAGTAATTAGAAATATAATAATGCAAAATAACAGTTCATTATATTAAAGTTGTTGAACACCCTCTTGAAAGCCAATGAGTATCTCTGTGTATGAGATTTCATCACTGTATGTTTGTACTTACTTTCAAACTGAGAAATCTGTGAACGAAATAATATTATGCAAACTATCTTCTTGCTCAGTCATTTTTGTGCTAAGGATTTTTTCTTAAATGTTCTAAAAAGCACACTTGTCAATGTGATTGTTCATATTTTTCTTCTCATTTTATGCAACTAAAGAATGTTAGTCATTAAGCTCAGTTCTCAAGTGGCATTCTTCAGATTGTGACTTCCACAAATTGGATGGGCATGTTGGATGTGAAATGAATAGAAAGTTTGAGAGCTATTCATTTTAATGAAGAATTTTTAAAGTCCCATGGTTGACTTCCCTTTATTAACATCCTACTCAAAATTGAACTTTTACTAAAATATGATTTTTTTTATATATATTGACATTAGTAGTAGACACCATCAAAGTGGAAAACACTTTTTTCCTATAGTACCATTAATTTATCAAGTGCCTAAGTCTTGCTCTACTAATCACTTTTCCATATGTTAAATAGCACTGTGACTTTAAGTTACTAAACCAATGCAAATCAATGCTATTCACACTATGATATTTGGCTCTTCTATCATTGAATCTAGATGGAGAAGTAAGTTTCTGTATGTATATGATGAATTATACTCTTATAGAGAACTAATAATAAAAGCTGGACAGAAAAAAAATTTTTAGTCATCAGTGCAGTATGCAAAAAGACACTTTTTGCAGTATACAAAAAGACATGATTTATGAATATATGTCGACTTAGTTTAGTTATGCTGAAACTGCAAGTTCCTTTTTCTTAATGACATAATTAAGTCTGGGAGCATTATTAAATGGCATCAGAATGTGACAAAAAGAATTCAAACTGTCAAATACTCTCAAATTCTATGAAACATATATGTATTACACATATAACCAGGATTTGCATTTCTCTTTGATGTATGGAAACTCACTTAGGAAATGAATACTGTCCTCAGTAGATTTTGAAATTCTCCATTGAGAATATCAGCTTTGATCAAAAATGGAGTTGCTTCAATATATTTATAGTAGAATGCAAAGAAATCAAATCATTCTTGTCACATCATGATGAAGTGACGTTTTAAATTCAAATTAAAAAGATAAATCAGGATTAATAGCCATGACAGTAATAGTTGTCATAAACAAAAAAAGCAGCTGGAGAGCTTGCTGTAATTTTTTTTGTAGTGTGTAAACAGAAGCATCTCCCTTTTACGGAAAAACAATGTCCCAGACTTCAACGTACACTAGATGTCATGTTAAAAGAAAAATGTAGCAACTTTTTAAATATTATACCATTAGCTTATTGAAGTGATTTATAATTTGTAATAGCATCTATTTACTTCAAAGTGAATTGTACTTATAAGATAATCAAAATGTATAAATATGCAGAATCTGTCTTCCTGTTTAGTCAGTAGGGACTAGCTAGCTAGGCAAATGCCACATAACCCAGGGTAGTAATGAATTCATTTTAACCTAAATGAAATATTCAATCTTCTGAAGAAATATTTCTCTTAATAGGCTGCTTACTCAGAAACATCTGATCTGGCACATTCATGGAAAAATCAGTTGCTATTAGTAGAAAGCAACTCTTTCTCAAACCTTATAAAGTTTAGCATTATGTCATATTACTGCAATTTTGCAAATAACCTCTAATTTTCAACCTTATTTTTCTTCAGCTGTAGAAACAGAACAAAGCACAAAGGTGTCGTGACAAGAAAATAACCTAAACATACAGAATTATAAGAAAACAGAAAAACAAGACATGTATTTTTCACAGTCTTGAAAACTGTACAACTGTAGAAAATGGAAAGAATAAAAAAAAAATCTTCTGAAAGCATGATTTTAAAAGAAAGTTGAGGTACTACCCCATCATCATCATAAAAGTTACTGCCTGGTCTAATTTTTTTCTAAAACAAAGGGGAAGAACTTCAATGTTTGACAATGTAATGGCAACTTGGGAAGACAAACACCATCATGCCAAACATCCTCCTCTTCCTTCTTCTTCCCTCATCTGTGTCCTCTCCTAACTTCTTATGCACCCCCAGCCTACTAGCTGCTGGCGTGGTGTGAGAAGCAGAAAAGGCCTTGACTCTGTGCAAGCACTGTTCATCAGTAACAGAAATATTTCTGTACTATCAACACTGTTTTCAGCACAACTCCAAAACATAGCCCCATGTTGGCTACTATGAAGAAAACTAACTCAGCCAAAACCAGCACAGCTATATAACACATTGCAGAAATAGAAAATACCTACCTGAACTACGTGTTCAAAGATGTTAATTTACTTTTATTAATATATTGATTTAGCTATTAAAATGTTTTATTTTATGATATTTCTGATAGTGTCAGAAATATGTCTACTATAAATAATCTGATACCATCCTTCACAGACACAAAAGTTAAATCATTAACAGTAATTTTCTCTGTGATGGACATCAGTGCATGAAAGATCTCATAAGCAGAACGTGCAGGATTTACCTGAAGATATAAAATGTAAGGTAGGGAAAAGCAGTTAAAAATGTGGGTTCTGGCAGTACAGTGGAATGAATACTGGATTGACATCCTCACTCAGGAAATATGAAAATGGGGCAGGGCAAAGGGCTGTCCCACTGTTAAGTCAAATTCTCCCATTAGTTTAATGAAAGCATGAAAGAAAGTATGTTTGTGGTACCCCTGTCCAGATGAAACTAACTGCATTACTGATCCAAATAAAATGTGAGAGCTTATGCATGAAGTGATTAGAGAGATAGTTATTCTTCAGTAACATAACAGGCCTCCTAAATAACTCAGCTTTTTAAAGAACCATAGATGATTTCTCTATCTGTAATACTTTAATGGTATAGGAAGATGCAGCAGTATTGCTATTGCCACCATCAAAGCAGTACTCTGAGTTAAAGCAGTTGAAGTTCTATCAAAAAAGTTGGCTGTTACATACCGGTTGATTTGCATTCAAAAATGTAAGTGAGGTTTACCACATATTTCCAGCTAATATGAAATTGTATAGAAAAAAACCATCCCTCAAATCACAACTTGCAATACACAAACAGTGATTTAGGGATAATGGTCGCTGGCAAAATGAACAGCAATTTTTCATAACTCAGCTATAGTTCTTTAATCATTAAATACATGTGATGTATATTTTTTATTTGCCAAACAAAAATACAAGCACTGCTGATGGAGGTCATGCCAAAATAGACAGATCCAAAGCCAGGTGATTATCTAAATGCTTACTTTAATCACCTGTCACAGTTCCTTGTTACATGTGACTAATAGAGTCCAGAAACGTTCTTACTATTCTTGAATTGTTTCTACTTAATCAAGTTAGGAGCATACAGGGGTAGCTTGGTTTGCTTTCTGAAAAACTCATCAGCATTTCAAGGAAAATTAGGAAAACTCCTTTCAGGATTTCACTGATGACTTCCCTCCACTGAGTACTAATTCTTAATTATTATTCAACATCTTACCATTCAGTTCCTTTTTTAAACCTTTGCAAGATCGTCATCTTTATTACACAGTTACTGGGATTTCATAAAACCTTTCAGCTCCAAAGAGCCTTGGATTTCTCTCTGGATTAGAAATACAAGACTGTGATAGCCAGATGATGCTTTTTCATGGACTTCCTGTCCCCTACAGAGAAGTCCCACTGGTTCATGGTCAGGACTTCTTTTTGCCAATGCCATGCTCGTACTTCCTCCCTCCCAGTAGGCTGTTTTTATCTAAGTGTACATTATTTCTTTTTCTTATGTCTTCTACTTATTTGCAGGCTTGCAAGTATGTAGTTGACAAGATTTCCCTTGGAATATGTTTAAAGGATAGCATCATATTTGCCACACTCCAAGGCAATTTTAGCAATTTGGCTATTTTACCCGACTCGTTTCTTTAAACACTTCGGTAAATATGACTTAGTCCTGGCCATCTATCTCTTCCTTCTTTATCTTTTTAGGCCCTAACTTCTCCCTATCAATTATTTCAAGTTTAAGTAAATTCTATAAACTGATTTTGGCACTAGAACCTCCACCCCTTTTTCCACAGTGGGCATCATTGTTAAGAATAGATTTAGTTTCTCTGCAATGACTTTTTATATCTTGATTATTCATTCTTCCTACAAACACTCTGACAAGCTTTCTGATCTCTGATGTGTTTGGAAGAGGTTCTGTTCTTTTTAATTCCTTTTGTTTAGACATTCCTCAAACTTTTAACCTTCATTTATTTGTTTATTATGCCCTTTGTGCAAGACTTGAGGTTTTCTACTTGCTTCATTTGGAAGATATTAACTCCAGCCAGTTGCTAGTCAATAATAGTGCATAAAAATGTGATCTCTGCATTAGAGCCCAATATGACATTTATCTAGTTTAGATAGTCTCCTATGACTACTGTATTACCTGCCTCTAAACTCTGTAAGCGATCACAATCAATATCACCTTCCTGTGGTGAATCTCCATTTCCCCTTTCAGAGTAGAGAACACAGAGGATTTTTCAGTTGATTTTGTGTCTGGTTTGAGTTTGCAAACTGGAATATAGTGAATCATAAACTACAACCTGGTTATCATTAGCTGCAGCACCAAATGAAATGTATATTAAGACACTGTATTATACATTTTCTAATTGAAATTAGAAATCGAGTTACATAGATCACTTGTGCACTTAGTACATTCATTCATACTAATCAATACATGTAGGATGCATTGGTCACTGTGGAATAATGACTGGAGGTGACTTAGAAATAAAAATCATATTAAAGGTACAGCACTTTTTACACATTAAGGAAAGGTTGAAACATTGAAGAAACTTTCAGGGTATGCAAGGAATCCATTCCACAGTGGTTCCCTAGGCAACACTGCCTGCAAACAGCATGGGGGATGGAACAGAGTGGAGATTCTCTGGCCAGGTCCTGTGAGATTACTGCAGAGATGGAAACTCACCACAGAATGGATAAGCTTCCTGTTTGCAACCCTGGGCCAACAGTCTGTCAGTTTTTGACCAAGTACCATCCTTTGTGTGATCTTTGTTCATTATAACATCATTATAGTACCAAAACACACCTCCAACCCAAAGGCTACCCACCTTTAAAGTGCAACCCACCCACTGAACTTGCACCCTGAATTTTCTTCAGCTATATTACCTACAATCTTGATACTTGTACATGTTTTTTGCAGACAGTATATTTATTACCAGCAATCCATAAGAACCTGTGATCCTGTTGCTTCAATAAACTGCACTGTTCATGTAGCTGGTTGCAAATGTCTCTCACTTGGCCCTGTGTGTGAGAGTGCGACAAGACAGAAAGTGCAGCGTGCTATTGAATGCATCATGTCACCCGACTTACAGCATTAAATAAACTGCATCCTTCACATAACCGGTCATAAGCATGACCAGATGGGAGGTTCAGCATGCTATTGAGTGCATCTGTGACAATGGACTTATAGTGCTAAAAGGAATAAACTGTATCCTTCCCATAGCTGGTCACAAGCACGACCAGACAGAAGGTGTAGTTCACTATTGAGTGTATCTGTGTTATCAGGCTCATAGTGCCAAATTGGACATCACTCAGAGTCTAAGTCTAGCCACCCCCAGCCCCTCTGATATCTGAGGACAAGCTGGAATGCAAGGGGGTCTGTTTACTGCCAAATTACCTCTTAACGCAATAGTCACACGGTCCATTATTTGTTTACATAAAATGTGGTTTGCAAATAATGTTCTCAATGAAGTAGGTTTTTTTACTATGTACAGACCAGTTACGTTTGTTTGAATTACCAATATCACTTCTCTTTTTTTTTGTAATTGACACCATTATTAACATTATTTAGCATCAGTTTGCTTTTATGCCTGTAAGTTAGAACTAAGGATTTAAAAAATGTGTCTCTATGACATCTGATATCCTTATAACTCATGGTTTAGTAAATCTGCATGCATGTATTACCATAAGACATAAATGAGCTCTTAGATTTGGGAGCTTGTGGGCCAAATGTAGTCCCCAGAAATGCAGAGGGGTTTTTCCCTTGCTATCCCATCTCTCCATGATTTGTTTTTCATTCCTTGAAGGTCTCAAATGCTAGCCATCATTATCTAATAGATATATTTATTTCCAGTCTGTTCACAACAGTCATCAGAGCACTCGTAATATTGTAATATCTCACTCACCCTGGAAAGGAATGATGTGTTGCCTGGAAGCAATTTTTATTCAAGATGATATCAGACCTATTCAAGCCTCCTTTTCAAGGTCAATTCTCATAAATAACAAGGGGTAGAATCAGTCTGCAGAAAAATACTTCCGTGTACTGGATGCAAATCACCACTAACATAGTTTTGCATTAAATCTTATAAATTTTAACTTAAAGATGTAATTAAAATGTACTGAAGAGACCTTTCAGAAGGCAAACAACTGACAAACTATGCCTTTTAGGATCATCTCACTTTTTAACATGATTTATTAGCTCTCACGGAAGACTCTTACAACTAGAGAAATGACAGAAAGCCTCTAACAAGGTGAAGATATTAAAACACCAATATGGTTATTGTTTCCCAACCAAATTTATTCTGAGTTAAAATAAAGGCATTTCGATATTCTAGACTCCTTTAGAAGAATGATTTAGTGAAGCCTTACAGTGAAAAGTAGTAAAAAGACAGAGAAATTTAATATCATACTCTACTGTGAAATTTTCAGCAAAAAAAATATAAAGGAAACTTACAAAAGGTATAGTCTTCTTTCAATATGTAAAGATGCTAAGGAAATAACCTTTGAATATTTTCTTTTACTAGCAAAGTAGTATCCATTAAAATTTGATTTGACAATATATATGAATGCCAGCATATGCCTGGATAATGCTTTATACTCCAACGTTGGAAATAACTTCAATAGATGTTGCTATTCTTCCCAAATTTCCATAATTGTGTTCACAGAGCTGATTCTTCATTCCATCACTGAACCTAATTCAAGATTCAACTAAAGCATCAGGTGTCCTGGCTGTATCTACACTATATGTTCTAATCAAGTCTGGAATGTCCACCAGAAGCCAAAAACTTTTCTGTAAATGCAGTATAGATTTCTGGATGATAACTGTCATGAGCTAAACCAAGATCTCAGATATCAAGCTCAATTTACTAGCTGAGAGGTGATGACGAACAAATGAAATTCCTTTTTACTGTAAGTGACCATATTAGGCTACTGCTTCTCTTCCAGTACAAAATCAGATTATTGACAAAACACAGCATAGGTGAACTCATTTAAGTTTATGATGAAAAAGAGTAGGAGTACACATGCCACTAGTTAGAGATGACAGAGACTGATGGAAAGTGTAACTATGCTATTTCAATGCAAAGTGAAACAGGCAGTGATTTTTGGTTTATTGGGAACGTTAATAAAAAAGATCTCTGCTTTCCTGAAGGAGATGAATAATTTAGTTGCATAAGAATTTATTTGTTCTGAGCTACACAAAATGTTGAACAAGATTAACCCAGGAAGGTACCCAGAAATAAATACAGATTAGGAGTTTTTATGGGCTCAGGGCTTAATTAATACTCAAAGATGTACACCAACAACAGCAATTGGGTTAACACCAGCCCATGAGACATGAAGGGGTAATCTCAAAAAAAAAAGAAAAAAAGTGGTTTCAGTGTCACAGGTGTGAATACATGTCTGGCCTGTACATAATGTCAAAGCTCACTTTTAAACAAAGATGAAACTGACTGATTATTTCATTTTTTTGCCGTTTCAGGTGGAGAAAGATAGCTTGTAATGAAAAATAAAAACAGATGCCATTCTTGCTTTGACAGTGAAAAAAAAACCAATAATTTCTTATTTCCTTCAAGCTATCAGTTACTTACTGTTTAAGTGAAATGAGAGGAAACTCTTATGTAAAAAATAAACTACTAATCAAGGCTGATAGCATAAATTCTTAGGGGTTTATTTTCTATAGCACACCTGTGCTTGCTTGTATGATTTTAAAATCCTTGCCACTATATCCATCAAAACTAAACTGAGTCTATCCTAGAGTGGGATTTTTTGTTTGGTTGGTTGGGTTTGGTTTGTTGGTTTTTTGTTTGTTCGTTGTTTGTTTGTTTTGTTTTGTTTTGTTATCAATAGCCCTTACTCAGAGTTTTGTTTCTGATAGAGATAAGCATCTATACAAGTTCAAAACAGTCAGACCACTATTCGTACTAATAACATTAGCAATTTCCAGGTTAAGTTTCACCAAGAACAGCTTTGCCTGTGAAGAGAAATTTGAGGCTCATTTTAGATGTATTTTCAAATTGCAGCAGACAGCAATTTGTTGTTCACCTTATGGCATTTCACGTTTCTGGTATATTGTCCTACATACAGTTAGTTTTCCAATTTCTTCTAAAAAAGCAGAATCAGCCTGAACATACCTGAAAAATACATTGTTTGTTTAAACACATGAAAAGAACCATGTATTCCTTTATGAACTTTATAACCTGGGTATTTGTTGGCTTGACTCATGTCTGAGTTGTTTAAGTTCAGTCTTTTAGCCCCAAGTAGAATATCAGAGAGAGGATTCAATAGCTAAGTTGCTAATGATTGTATCCCACAGTCCATCATCTCAGGCTACTTTCTATTCTTTGACATTGACATTATCCAGTTATTACAAGAGCCTCTTTTACTGATACACAAAACTTATACAAAATTAGTATTCATATTATCTCAACAATGTGGCTTAAACTGAGAGAAACTGAAGGTATGCTTTTGAAGTAAAATAAGCATTTGAATGCTACTCCAGGAAGAGAACCTAGAATTCTTTGACAAACACCTTTTTAACATAATATGCGTTTAGAGACTTCATCCTGAAGGTTAGAAGACACTTTGTAAAAGCAGTCAGGTTTTGTGGTTCTAAGAACCTCCAATACTACAGATAAGTTTTCACCTTGCTGCATATATAAAAAAAAACCTTAAGGAACTTCATCATAGAAGTTTCAGGATCTCTTACAGGAGCAAATAGAATACAACATAACAAAAATACTGGAATATAAATTCTCTGAAGTTACAATTATAAGAGAGAACAAAGAATTTTGTGTCACACATTATGAAATGTACATAAAAATATTTCCTTGGCTTATGGAAGACAAGTATGCTCAATTAACTTGAATTTGAATGCCAAATTATAGCAGAAGACAGATGAATTCTTAGAAAGGAGGGATTCATTCTCTGTCTTCACTCCCAGTGGAGGCTGGGTTTGTTTTGTGTTTCATTTAAATAAAGGAAAAAGATATCTAGAAGCTTACCTTTATCTTGAGCAGCAGCAGGAGGTTTTGGAATATGGACAAAATTGTCAAGAATTACGGAAATTATATTAAAATACATAGCAAACTTTGAAAGAAAAATAATTTATCATCCTCCTAACAAAGCTAGAAGTATCTGTTCTTAATACACTTGTATACATACCTCTTGGTTTTACACACTGAATTGTTCTTAAATATGTGAGTGACAACAGTTTATTTTTATACACATATTTCAACAACTGAAGGTTTTGTGTGGTTTTCCTTTTTGTTTTGAAGTTCTTAAACCATTGGGTGTGAGACATGCAGTAGAGATTTTCTTCCTGAGTTTGCTGTTGACATAGCTGACACTGTATGATTGTCATTTGCAATAGGAAGACTAAACCTACACTGAAGGGTGATACGTTTCAATATTGCAGTACATGAAGATATTATCCTTATAAAACTGTTATAAATGTTCCAACTTATGTCCAAAATACAATAAAGGCAGTAAATATGCATTGATCCTGCTGATCTGTATGAATCTAGGGGAATAAAATCTAATCCATAATTAGATTTGTACAGAGATGGCATATTCAAACAGTTAATACAAACTCCTCTTTTTTTCCCCTATCTACCTGACAGCAGATCAAGGGTGATTTAAAGTATTCCAGTCCAAGCAGAACAGCCCACATCCTCTATAGACTGATGCAGAACTGTTGTAACTACAGATGAATATTTAGGAAGTGCTTTTAAAGCAAGAAAAATCATCTTTTAGACACAGAATTATTAGACCTGCTCTGACTTAAAAGGAAGCTCAGATGAAAATAGCAAATGAAGTCTTCCTTTATTGTAAATGTCTCACAGTAGATTATATATTAAATGATAACAGTAAAAGTTTTACTTTCACTCTTTTCCAAGCATTTCTTCACTCAGGTTTTATTTTGCTCCAGAAAAAAATCCGTCAGTCTATTTACACAGTTAGTACAACTTACGGTACAAAAATCATTAATTGTATGAAACAAATATATATCAAATAAATCCGTGTATTGCCATATAGAAGGAATACTGTCTCCCTTCTTCTCCACAACACCCTTTCACCTGCACCTATAACAACAACATTAAGGCACATCATAAAGAACAGTAATAGAGTATTTTGCTTTCCCTTCCTATTTTGTGTGGTCATATTAATGAAGTTCTGATGTGGATTTCCAAAAGTAAAATCAGAGTGGGAGATCTGAGCCACCACATATTTGATATTAATAAGGTGTTATTTTATTAGCCTTGAAGTATTTCTCCAAGGTCGTTTCAGATCCATGTAAGAAGGATCTTACCTACAGCTCTTCAACATTCAGTAACCCCACCACAGAAGGGTGCTCTGAGAGACCAGACAAGTTTAACCACTGTTCAGTTCACTCTAAGACAGCTGTACCAAAGGCCTAGCAGTACCCATATGGGTCCTTGAAACACCCTCTCATGAGATAGTGTATGACAAGGATGCATGGGGCCTCTGGGACAATCACAATGGGATGTTTGTGCCACTCCTTCACAATTAGACTCACTTCATCTCCCAGCACAGTCAGCTTTTGGGGTCCCCCTGTCACCCCAGAAATACAGATGGGTTTGATTCTTCTATAGGTTGATGGCATCTGGGTGCACTATGTGCCCGTATCTACTAAAGCCTTACACTCCTGTGCAAGATCCCCAGAATCCAGTAAACCCCATTGTCCCTTTCCTCCACCTGGCTGGAGTCAGGGCCCATCTAATCCTGACTGGAGTCACTCAACTCTTGTGTAAATGATTTAGAGGTCCCCTCAAGAATAAGATCAGAAGTAAGGTAAGGCTTTTTAATCTCTCTGGGGAATTTCCTACTGGAAACTGGAGTGGCATTTTGCTTGGATGAATCCCCTTTCACAACTGTTTTCCCTCACAGCTGATGTACTTGTGGAGCAGGGATTGAAGTGGGTTTTCCATCCCACTTCCTCACGTTCTCTCTGTGGTCATGTAGGTAAAATCACAGGCTACCACGTGGTCTGTATCTTCCATATTCTCCCTCTTGGGCAGGGGAGTGTCTACTCCTAATAGCCAAGACACAGGCCCTTTCAGGAGGAGAAAAGGACATGTCTTCTTTGATTTGCTGGACCTCCCAGGACAGTTTGATTCAAAGGTCAGATTTTCCAAGCCCCCTTGCTTTCTAACACTCCTCACCAAAGTGGGAGGCTAGGTGTGGCTGAGCAAGGATTCCAAGCTAAACTCAATAACAACATAGTGTTACTAAGCAGGTATTCTTTACTGCAGCAATGGATGCACAGGGGATCACTCCTCCAAATGTGCGTACTGATGCAAGCTAGGTACCTAGTTTATATGCAGGCTAAACATACATATTCATTGTATTTCTTAGAAAGGGCAGTCTTATGTTAATGAGTTCCTGAAATTCATTTACATAGTCCAAGCATGCATAATAAAATTTGGGTTAGGGTCTTTTCTCCCTTCAGTGGTCTTTTGTGACCTCTGGTGGTCATTTACTTCATCTTCTCCATCACTGTGTTCTTTTTGGTGACCTAAAGCCTAAAAGTCTTATTCCTGCCACAAAACCAGCTCTCGTCTGTTCAGCATGCTCGAGTGCCTTCAGATGTCCTGTTTTCCTGTTCCTGGAGGTAACCACCATCTACAAGGCTATAAATTTCACAGTATGCCCATACTATGCAACTACCCATTCATTGTTGTTGCTTGTTCAAAGATTAATAAAACTCCACCAGATGCCCTGTATCCTGCCTTCAAGTTCCTCCACAGCTGAAATGTGGCCTATAGGAAGGAGAGAGATTTCCTTCATCTTGCCCAGAGCTGGCCAGCCATTTCATCCACTGTTGGTCCCTGGCCATCTTTCCAGGACACTACTGCCAATGAGTTGACATATGATGGTGGTGCACTTTGTAGGAACTTCCACCACATGGGTGACGTGCATTGGACTTCATCTGGATTTGTGGGATCATTCAGATCATTATAATCATCTCCAGCACTGCTAATTCCCTCAGATACTGGATACGTCTCTCCATGGTGGTCCACCTTCCTAGATGATGTAACATCTTCCTTGAAGTGATACCTTTCTTTTACGCTTGACTGGAGTTGCCTCCACATGCTGAGGACTTGTGTCTGTTTCCAATAAGCTTGTCAATGCCCCCTTCCCTAGACAGGGTTCCCAGCTGCTTGGCTTCCTTCCCCTCTAATTTCAAGCTACCAGCCCCATTATTCCATCATTGGAGAAGCCAGGTGATAATCTGCTTGCCTGGGTGATGGCTGAAATCCTTTCACATATCAGAGATAGGGATCAGGTGATCGCTTCTGTCTCTTCCTCTTGTTCTCATCATGGACCTTGTTCATCTTCATCCCTCACCACATGAACTGTTTTTTTCATGTTTTGGGTTTTGTTTGGTTTTGTTTTTTTTTTTTTTAATAGGGGCAACCGATACCAGAACAGATTGGTTCTCTGGTTCAGTTGCAGTACCAGTTGGTCTGGTTTTAGGTCCAGAGACCTTCTCTTCCCCTTGAGGGCACTAGAGAATGTTGAAAAGGACTCAGGAAGAGTGTGTAAGTCTCCAACACATTACAGTCATTTGTCTCTCAGGAATTTCAAGGTTAACAACATATTTTTCCTAAACACTAATTTATCAGGATTCTGAAGTTGTTCAGGGGTGAAGCTCTAATACATTGGAGGTGATCACTGCCCTAGGCACTTGTCCATACTCTCCCCCAAACCCTGCCACTCATAACTATCTAGCCTTAGGGTAGATGGCTGGGTGATATTCTTGAAAAAAATGTGTAACCTTAAAGAAGACATAGCACCAAGAACATTCTGTTTTGGACATGCCAAGTACAGTCAAAATTCTCAAAAGTTAAGAAAGTCTCCACCCCTGTCTTGTCCATAAATTGTGTGAGATTACTAATAAATGACAATGCTGTATACACATACCAGCTTAACCTCATGACCAATGATATAATCATATTGCAAGCTGACAGTATCCAGTACAACAACGTGATAGTCCTGATCCATTTCCCAGAGAATATAAATGACTACAAGGATTACATAGAGTGCATAAGGATTTATGTAGCACCACCATGCAAACAAATAGACCAACACTGACCATGCACTTTTTAAGTAATATAAAATATGAGTGTAACAAAAATTGTTCTGACACACTTTGGTTATATTTTGTCATAATCTCAACCCTTTGTGCCCCATATTGGGTGCCAAAAGGACTGTCATGGTTTAGACCCATCCAGGAGCTGAGCATTCACTCATCCACTCACTCCCTACCTCCCTGCAGGGGGATGGGAAGGAGAATAGGGAGAGACAGGCAAAAACCTATGGGTTGAGATAAGGAGAATTTAATAGATTAATGCAGGAGGAGAAGACAGAAAAATAACAATAGTAATGTAAATATATATAAAGTGAGTGGTATGTACCCAACCATCTAAAGGCTGCACTGAAGGCATAGCCCAAGCCAGAGACCTCAAGCCTTGCCCAGACCACCTCCCACCCTTCTATAACAGACATGATGTCAGTATAGTATCAAATATCCCATTGGCTGGTTCAATTGACTAGCCTGACTGTGGTCCCCTCTCAGCTTCTCGTGAAAATTAACCCTCTTCTAGACAAACCCAGGACACTATCCTTTTTTCTCTTGAATGGAAACTGTAATAATCATTCAGAAGGTTGTCACAGTGTGAATTGGAACAGCTATATAAGTAAAGTTCCTTTAAATTATGAGGGGGTCAAAGTTCAAATAAGAAGTTACACTGAGTATGGTCTTTTGGAGGCATGTACCTTCATAAGTGAAGAATAAAGAGTTGGATTGTGGTGAGTGCTTTTAGTTTTTGCAATCAGTGCATAGGGACACTATTGCTGTGCTCACACTGGTTTTCCAGAGACTTAGTTCCTAGCCCTTAACAGGTGATGTCCTCTTTCATGTCTTTCATGATGATTATAAAAAGTGCTTCCTACTTTGTCTTAGAATCATAAAACCATATAATGAGTTGGAAGTGATCTTTAAAGATCATCTAGTTGACCCCCCTTTGCAGTGAACAGGGACATCTTTAATTAGATCAAGTTTCTCAGAGTCCCATCCAACCTGACCTTGAATGTTTCCAGGTATGGGATTTCTACTACCTTTCTGGGCAACCTGGGCTAGAGTTTCACCATTCTCAGTGTAAAAAATTTCTTCTTGTATCTAGTCTAAATCTACCCTTTTTAGATAGTATCCCCACTATCAATACAAGCTTAAAGGGACAATACAAGGAAAGAGACAACAGAGAGCAGCCCTGCAGAAAAGGACTTGGGGGTGCTGGTAGACGAGAAGCTGGACATGAGCAGCCAGTGTGTCCTTGCAGCCCAGAAGGCCAATCACATCCTGGGCTGCATCAAAAGAAGCGTGGCCAGCAGATCAAGAGAGGTGATTCAACCACTCTACTCTGCTCTGGTCAGACCTCACCTGCAATACTGCATCCAGCTCTGGAGCCCTCAGCACAGGAAGGACATGGACCTGATGGAG
>JAAGNO010010881.1:0-13754 GCA_033439905.1 Ceryle rudis
AGTAGATTTCCCTTTCCAGGTTGAAAGCAGTTCTGATAAATTTTTTAAATAAAAAAAAAATAATGTAGCAAGTGGATTAAGGGTTTACTTTGTCAAAAAAAAAAAAAAAAAAAAAAAAAAAAGACTTAATGCTATCCTAGGAAATATTGGAATTATAATTTCCCAGAACTGGATAAGGGGCACCTAGCTTGGATCTTGTTGCCCTTTTCAGCT
This sequence comes from Ceryle rudis, assembly GCA_033439905.1. Lineage (NCBI taxonomy): Eukaryota > Metazoa > Chordata > Aves > Coraciiformes > Cerylidae > Ceryle > Ceryle rudis. The sequence goes on from JAAGNO010010881.1 coordinate 214, forward strand.
TTAACTCTTCTTTTCTCAACTTTTTACTGAAAAGTAACTCTCCGCTTATGCCTGCTATACCCTGAGAATTCTCAAATCATTTTCCTGGGCCGTACATGATTTTGCTTCTTAAATGAGAATTCCTCCAGAATTCAAATGCCTAAAAAGAGAATCATTAATTTCTGAAAAAGGTAAAAGTTTTTCCTGTACTAATTTCTTATGGGTTTTGGATTACATAGAGGATAAATGCCTTGTATCATGCACAGCAACTTTTTTTCTCAGAAGGCTAAAAAAACCCACCTTTTTCCAACACTAGATTTCTGTATGTTTCAAAGAAGCTTGAAAAAGTATTTGTCGGGGTAGTGGAGATGTCATGCTTGAACCCAAACCAATGGAGAAAAATTCCTTTGTACTTTGTACTCCAGAGTCAGTGCAGACATTTTACTTTGTTTTGTGCCATAGCATGAATTTCGGGTTAGCTGGTCAGGGGAAAAGTTACATGGCTTAAGTACCACAATATTTTTTCTGATTTGCTGCTTGACAACGCTTTACTGTTCGTGTCTAGGAGGATTTTAGAAACTACCTCCACTGAATTTGTCAGAGGAAATGATTACAGCTAGTGTTAGATGTGCGTAAAAATAGTTAGAACAATTCCAACCTCCTTTCTTTGCTTAATCTTGTGTATCTGATAAACGGTATAATGAATACTGCCAAGAAAGGTATCATGTGTGTTTAACTTATTTATGAAAGGATATTGTTTGTAGAACATAAAAAGTCCTGAGATGATACATATTTATATATGCTTTACTAAATAAGGGTAAAGTTAAACCTTTGTTCCAGAAAGATAAGGTTGAAGTTAAATGAAGTTAAATTCAGAAGCATGTTCATTTACCTTAAAGATACATTTGTAGACATAATGCAGTCAACTGAAATATTATATGTAGTGTCACAAGATATAAAACTCCTCCTCCTTAAAAAGTCTAAAGGAATTTTCTCATAGAATCAAGGAGACTCTATAATTTTTGTTGAGTAACACACGATTTTTTGCAGAAATGGCTTCACTCAGTCTACCCATCCATAAGCTCCAGTTACATTTGTGAACTACTGCTACTTTCCTCCTTTCCCACGACTCCTGGATCTGCCTAATAAATATAATTTGGGAAGCCTTCTTTCTCTCATTGACCCTAGCACCACCAGACAAATTCCTGATCATATTTATTCCTGCAAGCAGACTTTTTGTTCTTCTGTCACACTGAATACCAGTTTGAAGTTTCAGCATATGCATTTCTATAACTTCCTCCTCTGAGGAGCTGAAAAAAAAATCATTAGATCACTATCAAAGTGGTTGTAGTCTCAGAAAAATTTTCTCCCCTCATGCATAACACATCTGTCAATACAAACTATATGTGTTCAGTAATACGGAGTCCAAAGGGAATGAAGGCAGATTAGGTAAATTCCAATGCAGAGGTATGAGTTAAGGAGAGGGTGAGGAAGAAAGGATTCATTTGTTGCATTTTACTCAGAGCAGCAGGGGAAAAGGGTCAAAGCCTTCTTCAAAAAGGAAGAACCTTTGAATGAAAAGTCATCAGGCCTGGTTTTGAGGAATGAGCACAAGAAGACACCCTCAGAAGATGCGTATGGGACTTGATGCTGCAATCAGCAGGGGATCACGTGGCTTTGGATTTGTCAGGCATAACTCAGCACCCTCACGAAGCAGACCTCTGCCTTCATCCTTCGTATTCTGTGATTTCTCAATAAATACCAAGAGTACAAAACCAGAAAACTGATAAAATATCCATCTCAGCAATCTTACTGGCACTAAACACTTTATAAAAACCAGAAGTTAAAACATGGAGAACAAATGGAAAAAAGGTTTAAATTTATTCTGCAGTTGTGGTGAATAGATTGCCAAAAACGAGTGATATAGTTCTGGAAGAAACTGCTTCTAAAGCAACTTAATTTTTCAGTAGTTTTCAGTTAAACCAGGCAGAGGAAATTACAAATGAACTTCTGTGTTAATGGTCTGGAAAGTTCTGCACTCCCTGTGAAAATGAAGTATAAAGGTGATTTGCTCTTTTACTCCATGGTATTTTCAAAAAAGATGACCACGGGAGAACATTAATGATAATGATGAAATGGCATAAAGGAGAAATGAAGGAGTTACATCTACTTCATTAGGAAATTAGATGGTACTTGTACAATAAAGGAAAAGCCTGTAGGAGCGCTGCTAATGGAAGACTCAAAACAAGTCCTTCGAATTCTGGTGTGAAGACTGGACAATGTGAAGAGAGACTTACCATGGCCAGCACAAAAGAAACCCGACTAATTCAAAAAAGGACATTTGTGTTAAGAAGACACAATGAGCTCAGAATTTTATTTCAAAAAACATATAAGGCACCCACATGTTTCATGGCAAACCATGGCAAGAGCCAGAAATTGGGAGGGAGAGTGAGACAGAAAGGACTACACTAAAATACATCCCTTCCAAGAGTCAAAGGAAGGTGTTCAGAAAGGACAAGGTGTCCAGTGCTGCTTGGTCAGGAAAAATCTTCAAGAAACAATGTTCAGCAAAACAGGATTGTCTGACAGGCTGTAAATGGGGCAGCTTTTATTTTTAACATGTCACACACCTTTTTAAGATTCACACAGGTCAGTCCGGAGGATACGGTCACTACTAGGAAAGTCAGAAAGAGGCAGATGACTAAGGTGAAAATGAAGTCTTGCAAAGATAGGTTTAGCCCCTCTCATGACTATGCAAGTTAAATACAAGTGTGTCAACAGAGTTGGAAAGGATACAATTTACAGCAGTGACAGCGAAAAAAAAAAAATCAGTTTTTCAGCTAAAAAGGTGTTGAGTCACTGAGTCCTGTCTAAAGGACAGAAACCACAGAAAAAAAAAGAAAAAAAAAAAGAAGGAGGAAAACCTGAGGTGGCTGTACAAGCACAGGGCAACTGCATTGAACAACTCCTGGAAAATATTCTTTCCAGCCTGCAGAAGCTTATGAAGAGCTGAAAGTGTCTTTGTCTTGGCAGAGTCCTCAGAGGAACTAGGAGGGATATTCTCTGCTCATTTAAAAGTCCAGAGGTGGGATGAAGGGAGGTACAAACAGGAAAATAGTACCTGCAGATCAAAAGGATTGAACTGAGTACTTAGTACAGAGAACTCTTTCCAGTAAAGTGTTTAATGCCAATAAGTTTCCCATTCCTGGACGTTCCATCAAGGCTCTGACAACTAAAAACACATCTGCAAGCATTTTTCAAGTCTGCATTGGAAATCCTATTTCTTCAGGCTGTTTGAATTTTGAGCAGCATGAAAGACATTATCAAGAAAAATTAATCCTTTTATAAATATATTGCAGGATACAAAGATCTTCATAAACTACGTTTTGATCTTGGGGAAACAAACTAAAATAAGAGAATAACCAGAAACTTTGAAAAGATTTAGAGACAATCAGGTGCAGGTCTAAAACTAAACAAACAACAATTAAATTCTTCTGATATAATCTGTCAATCAGACTAGTTGCTTCAACACCGTTACATGAAGTAATGAAATTCTCAGAGTAATCTTCATTGGATGAAAGATTAAACAACCATCAAAACTGAAAATATTCTGAGATGGAAGAGCTATTGGTAACACACATGAAAGGAAAATTATGAAAGATAAAGAAAAATCAGTTAATGGTGACTATAAGGTAGATATAATATTAACATGGAGAAGCATCCAGGAAATTAATAAGATAAGGAGTGTGTCATTTAATGTACTCAGTGACATTTCCATGCTGATTAAAAAAAAAAAGAAAGAAAATACCTCAAAATATAGGAAAAGGTAGGTAAAAGTTTTAACATGGATATTAAAGTCTTTTAAAAGAACAGTTTTTATTATTCAAAGAATAAAAGAATGAAAAGGTCATTCAGTTCTCCTGCCAGTTCAGACACAGACACTTTCCAAGATTTTTAACATTTCTTTTTCAGTATACTTTCAAGTGCTCCAGGCAATGAGAGTCCCATCACCTATCTTTGGAAACTGCTCTGCAGCTTCATACATCTCACTGCCAGAGAGCACTTCCTAATACTCTGTTTAAATATTTTGTATCTTAATTTCATTCAATTTCTCATAATTATTACACCATTTACTACTATAATTACTTTCAATTTGTGCAACGTCAATTAATTTAATTATTCTTTTCTCTAATTTGTCCACAGCTTTCTGGTAAAATGATATCCAGAAATGAACTCAATGTTCTGGACATAATACAATGATATGCCTACACCCACTACATTTCAATGGAGAGGTACCAAAGCTGAGTACTGATAGCTCTTAAAATATCACTTCACTATTTCATAACCCTGTTGTAAAGTGGTGTATATTAGTTTGAGAGAAATGTAGTGCTAACAAAACTACAGTGCTTCAGATAAATGTGTTTAGTAGAGCACTGTCTAGTAGTAGACACTTCCTAGAGGCTTGGAGGTAAGCAGGTAGTTTAGACTCCTAAGAAACACAAAAGCAATTCCATGTACTGTCTTGGGATCTAAGTTTGGGGTGCTTTAACTTCATTGAAATCTATGCTTTCACACATAACAGGTCACACAGAATCAGATTCTAATAAACCATCATGCTTATTCTGTACTATTACAAATACTATACACAGTTTACACTGCATATCCATTCAGACTCCCAAAGAGAAGAGAATTCCCTGGATTTGGGTTTACCACTTCTTTCAAAGCCAAAAAAGATAGTGAGTTCTCTCTACCAAAAGGAGGCTAGAAAAGAACATAACCTCTTTTAGAGTTTTGGGGCTTTTTTTTTAATGGTTATAATATTCACTAGATATGTATGATGAAGGTAAAAAAAATCTCTATTCAAACATTCAGAATCTGTGTGTTAGATCCCAGGAAACTGCTTCACCAGAAGCACATAATTGAAGAATGGTAAAGAAAACTTTCCCATGTTTTCCTCCCTAAATTGTTTTGTTTTCTTTGAAATGATTCTCAAATGGCTCTATACAAAATACATACTCAGATTCCTGATTCTGCAGGCATTTTTGGTCTAATCAAGAAAATAAGATAAATCCCTCAAATTATATAAGGTTAATTTTGTAATACATTTAACTGAGGATTTAGTCTGTGTGTTATTTCTCACTCCAAAGAAAGCAGAATCTTCAGTAAAAGAAAAAAAAAATCAGTTACAAGTATCTGACCAGTTTTAGATTAAATCCCATCTCCCAGACTATAGGCAGCAGATTGCCACTGAAGAGTTGCTTGAGTGCATAGTGTAGCAAGAGCCATCAAATGGAAACCCTTTACTGACAAAGTGAGAAAAGTATTTCAGGAAATACAAAAGAAAAAAAAAAAAGTAAGAACAGTCAAGGGAAGAGTTCAAAAAGAAAGAGTAAAAAGTGTGCAACCCAAAGCAGAATAATCATCTGAAGGGTCACTAAGGTTACAATAATATATTTTAAAATAGCCTGCAGACAGTGCATAAAAGCTGCTATAAACATACAAAACAAACTAAAAGGCATCTTTCACAAAAAGCAGTTGAGTTTGAAAGCTCAGGCTCTGGAGTTCCCTGTACTGCTGTGACCTTCTATTGTCCAACATTCAACTTTTTCTCAGACATCATACCCATAATAATCTGCTGCCCAAAGCCTGAAGCACAGGGGTAAAAGTAATATACTTACACTTCAGTCCCCCAGCTAACATTGTGTTCCTACTAATGTTTTAACCCAGAGCATCTTTTTCAGTCTTACAGTGAACCTTTAGTGTTTAAATTACTTAACATGATTACATGATCTAGGCTAACATGGTTAGATAAGTAATTTCTCACTTCTTCACTCTAAGAAATCTGGTTTGCTAGTTTTTGGGGTTTTGCAATGTAGGTGTTCTCTTTTGGCTTTGCACTTTTCAAGGTGTTCAGGAAACTTTCCTGTAATAACAGAAGTTGTCTCAGTACTTGATAGACCTACCACCTTGTACACAGCTAAATGAAACGAGAACAGAAAAAAAAAAAAAAAAAAAAAAAAAAAGGCTAGTTCATCACAATACAGGAAAGTTAACAAAAGAGTTGAAAGAAAACAAATATTCAAGCTACTTGAACACTTACAAAAAAAATATTATTATCATGCTGTGTAGAGGAAAATGGACAACTGAACTTTCATATAAAAATTGGGGGGAAACCTTTTCTGCTGAAAAAATATATATAAATCTTTGAACTAAACAAGGAGGAAGTAATTAATTAAAATACTAAAATGATTGGATAAAGTTCCAGGTAACTTTCTTGGAAACAGAGCTAAATTAGTGCATATACATCATATTCATCTTAAGAAAAAGCATTTTGCATACTGGTTTCATTGAACAGGATGAAAATGTATAGGATCACTTAGACAATAAGGAAAATAAATTATCATGCTGCTTTATAAAATAGGAGGCTATTATATATGTAAATTAATATAATAGATTACCAGATAGTTTTAACTTTGATCCTGTATTTCTTCATAATAGAGACTTCTGTGAATAAAGAGGAATCCTTGTTTACTCACAGTTCATTGCATGCTTAGGTGTTTTGCTGGAGCGTGTCTAGGTTTCTTAGCATTTTGATGGACAAAGAGAAAATATTTGGCTTCTTTAAAAACAGTGGAAGTTCTCACTCTGACATCAGTGAAGTCAGGATTTCATGACTATTTTTATGTGATGCCAGGAATTCTTGTGTTGACTGTAATAAAAAAAAAAAAATCTGTAAGGAATCACTTTTTGAAGAAGCCTCCGCAGTTTACATGAGGTTACAAGAATGTATTTGAGAAACTACTATCAAGATTGGCTCCAGAAATCAACTTCATTAAGTCCAGGTTGTAAAAATATAATGTGTAAGGTATTAGTTTGCAGCTTGCAGGTTTCAAGCAGTGTTTCCCAAGACTGGGAGTCAGTCCATATTGGAAAGTTTCTCTCTGTATAATGGTGTTATCAGGCAGTTTCAATCACGAACAATGAAAAACTAGATGCTTTCCTGCAGGGTCTGCAGTAACCAAACTGACCTGCCCTTCCAAATGGAGTGTTTAGTACAAAGCAGTACAGATATGCATATAGGCTTATAATTTTTCAACTTGCTTTCTTTTTGTTTGATTGTGCAGTTTATTTCCGGCTTTAAGATTAAGCTCTATGTTTATGAAATTGCAAGTTATTTTCTGCAACTCCAGATGCTTGTCCTTAAAAGTAACAAATATGTCAACTTGTGAGTCCCTGATGAAGCAAATCTAGTCAACAGAAGGGATATGGTAACTAGACTACTGTAAGAGAAATGCAGGAATCCACCCCATAAACAGCAAGTCATAATTGCCTGCTGGCTAGGTTCCAGGTTTTAGAAAAGTTATCACACCAGACACTCAGGTCCGGTTAGAGGCTACTTAAGGTCAATAACCTGCAAACATGTAAAAAATGAAATCACTTAAATATTTATGACAGTAGCTAGGAAGTAAAGCAAATAATTTAATCACAGCCTGATGGACTGGCAGGGAGATAACCATGCATTAAGTATCTGCTTACTGTCTCAATCTTCTACAGTGTAACTCCTCACTCAGAAGTTAAACTGTTTTTAAACTTCTATGACATACCTTAAACTTAAAACACACAACAGTTAGGGTTATGGACTTTTACATGGCACATGTTTGTCAAGAAGAAACAACACATGGATTTTGTTTATTCTTAATTATTTGCTGTGTACAGCCACACATACAATTTTTCTTGTGAATTTCTTGAAAAGGTCTAGTTCCTTTAGATGTCTGCTGAAATAATACATTGTCAGGTTCTCAGTTCTGTTTTCTCTTTACAATACTTTAACTACTTTATTTTGATTTCCCTGACAGCAAAACTCTATTTTGGTTCTGAAAGATGCAGTGCAACATGTATAGGCTTCTTTTATTTATGTTGACTTACACTCTGCTACCTATAAATATTTTAAAAGATGAAGTAGGTGGATTACAGCCCACCTACTTTTTTTTTTTTTTTTTTTTTCCAGTGCTTCACATTTCAAATTGCAGGAATGTCTGCTGAGTGAGGTTTGAAAGTCTCTCTGGATCTCTATCACCTATTCAGAAAGACCAGGGAAAAGTCAGAAGTGAGCCTATCTGTGTAACCATGACAACAAGTGCTTGTATATAATGCTTATCTGTATAGTATAGTTTCTGATTCCTTCAAGAGTTCACACAGTCATAGGCTGAATTCTTTGGTAAGTTATCTGAGCCGTGTCAAATGGTTCACATGAATCAGGTAGGTATTGCCGGGGATTGTAAACACTGTTTACACTGAAGAATGAATGAGAAAATAGGCTGACTGGTGGAACAGAGACAGGGCTGTGTCTGGAATGTGGGAGAGGAGAGCAAAGGAAAGGAGAAGAAAAAAGAAAGAAAAAAAAAAAAAAAAAAAAAAAGTGTCAGTACTTTTCCCGTGCTTAATATTTGTCGGATTGATTTGCAGTTGTTAAGAGAGACCTTCTTTTCCTATTCTCTATCAAATTAGTGCCTAGCAGACAATATATATGGATTTTTGGAGAACTGAGATTTTGTAGACATCGCACACAGTGAGAGGTATTATGCCAGCTGAGTGTAAAAGGACAGTTGATCAATAATTAAAAGAAACATATTGAATTGACATTAGCATTAAGTTATTTGGGGAATCATGAATTCTAACTTCCGCAACTTTTTTTTTAATAAATTGCTAATTGTTTTGATTAAAACAAGGATGATTTCTGATATTTGAAGTAATACATAAAATTAACAAAGATTGCAAGCTCAAATGTTATTTTGCATTTAGTATTGTTAAAATCTATGTTTATTCCTGAGAAAATGTTATGCTCCTTTAAAGTAGAGATATTTAGTCACAATCAAATATTTATTTTATATTACAATCTACCATAGGATCACGTTACTAATATCCTCATGGCTCCCTGCCTGGGACTTGAGGAGAGTCTCCAAAACTTTGTCTGCTTCTAATTTCAAGTACTGGGATTTTACAGCAATGAGAATTCTTCTTTCACCCTCCGATACAAAAGTCAAAGAATACATAATGATATAAAAGATTTCATTTCAGTATAAGGTTGTTGCTTTTTTTTATCATTCTTTCCTCTTTCTTATTTTTTCGCCCAAAAAAGTTTAGCCCAATTAACTTCTAGCTCCTGCAAAATTCCCTTTTGGTAAAAGCAATGGGCAGACAGGTTTTAACTTACAGAATTTAAGCAGAATAAATAGGTCCAAAATTAGACTAATAATTACAAAGCTAATTATAACCTTCATGAAAGAACATGTGCTACTGCTACAGGGTAATTCTCATGTCTGCAGGTTAAAAAACAATAACAAAACAAAAATCCAAACAAATCCAGAAAGGCAGATAAAGAAATCAAGATTTTTAATCTGCTTTTGACAAAATAAGATAAATACTGAAAAGAATCATAGAACATCTAAAGGTTAAGGGATAGATAACAAAATATAAACCTTTTGCCTTCCTTCATTTCATAGAGGCAGAATGAGTATCTCCAAAATTAAAATTAAGTAATTATCCTAGAACTATTATTTTACCCTTTTGATATGAAAAAGATATATTATTTTGTTTTAATGCATAAACATTTGTAGGCTTGAAATAATTTTTCACTGAAGACCACACAAGATTCTCAGTTAACACAATTCAGGTTTTCAGGGGGAAAAAGTCTGCTAGACCACCAAAATGGCTTCAGAAAGGACAAAAATAGACTATAACACCTGAAGTAGATATCCAATTATTTTTCAGAAACTATAGCAACTAAGGGAGAAAAAATCTACTCACACATTATGCTAATGGTAACTTGGCTAATATGTCTCTCACTAGGCCAAGCAATTTCTGAGCTTGAGTGAGACAATGAATAACATTTTTCTTGGCTCTCTAGAGATTCTTAGTTTGATTCCCAATGTGGGTATAAGGAAAGACAACTATGTGGCAGAAATTTCATCAGCAGAATTGGTTTTCCCCTTTATCCTCCTTCTGTGTTTGAGGATATGTAATTCAGTGTACTGAATGCAAGCCATTGAGGCAAGCATAACCTCACATCAACCAGCTCTTACACACGAAGATTCAATAGTCAGATCACAACCAAAGCAGTCAAACCTATTCAAGTAATTAAACCATAATGTCAGCTGTCAAGGGGAGCTGCTCCAGTGAACAGGGGTTTTCCCGAGGTTTTCCTGAAGCAAGGGAAGGCCAGGGTGGTGGAGAGACATGCCAGGAGCCCACGGCAGGCTCAGAGGTCAGCAGAGGCTGACAAGGCCTGGGCATTTCCAGGGCAATGACAACCACACCTATAAAAGAAGTCCCTGGGAGCCAGGGTGTGGTGGAGCAGTTTACACAGGAGGTCGTTGAAAGATCTGCCCAGGGATCAATGGTTTCCACCTGGTAGAAAGCCATGGCCTCTCTAGGCTCTTCTTGGCAGAAGTACTCATCAAGCCACTTTCCATCATTTATCAGAAAGTGCCAGCTAATCAAAGAGGTTCCAGTTGATTAAAGGTTAGCTATAAATATGACACCAATCTACAAGATGGGATGGAAGGAGGATTTGGGGAAGGATCCATGAGCCTTGATTCCAGGGAAGGTTACAGAGCAGATGATCTTGAGTGCCATCATGAGGCACATATATGGTGATCAGGCCCAATCAGCATGGGTTTATGCAAGGCAGATCATCTTGATTAACCTCATCTCCTTCTATGACAAGGTGAACCACTTAGTGGCAGAGAGAAAGGCTGTGGATGTTGTTTATCTGGACTTTAGTAAAGCTGTTGACACCATTTCCCACATCATTCTCCTGGAGAAACTGGCTACTCATGGCTTGGAAGAGCATATGCTGCACTAGATAAAAAATTGGCTGAATGGCTGAGCCTAGAAAGTGGTGATGAATGGAGTTAAACTGATCAAAAGTGGTGTCCTCAGGGCTCAATATTGAGGCCAGTTCTGTTTAATATCTTTATGAATGATATGGATAAAGAGGATCAAGGGCAGACTTAACCAGTTGGCAGACAACACCAATTTGGGTGGGTGTGTTGATTTGTTTGAGAAGGGCTCTACAGAGGGATTTGGACAGGCTGGAACAATGGGCCAAGGCCAACTGTGTGAGAAGCAACAAGCCAGTTGCTGGGTCTTGCACCTGGGTCACAACAAACGCCTGTAGTGCTATAGGCTTGGGGAGGAATGGCTGGAAAGCTGCCCTGTGGAAAAGAACCTGGGACTGTTGGTTGATAGCTGGCTAAAGGTGAATTGATAGTGTGACCAGGAAGGCCGACAGCCTCCTGGCTTGTATCAGAAATAGTGTGGTCAGCAGGACTAGGAAAGTGATTTTGTCCCTGTACTCGGCACTGGTGAGGCTGCACTTTGAGTAGCACTGGTGAGGCTGCACTTTGAGTACTGTATTCAGTTCTGGGTCACTCACTACAAGAAAGACATTGAGGTGCTGGAGCATGTCCAGAGAAGGGCAACAAAGTTGGTGAAGGGTCTAGAGAACAAGTCTTATGAGGAACGGCTGAAGGAACTGGTGTTGTTTAGCCTGGAGAAAATGAGGCTGAGGGGAGACCTTATTGCTCTCTACAGCTACCTGAAAGGAGGCTGCAGTGAGGTGTGAGTTGGTCTGTTCTCCCAAGTAACAAGTGACAGGAGAAGAGGAAATGGCCTCAAGTTGCAACAGGGCAAGTTTAGATTAGATATTAGGAAAATTACTCTCTTTACAGAGAGGATTGTTAATCACTGGAACAGGCTTCCAGGGGGAAGTGGTGGAGTCACTGCCCCTGGAATTATTTAAAAGACATATAGATGTGGCAATTAAGGACACGGTTTAGTGGTGACCTGGCAGTGTTAACAGTTGGACTTGATGATTTTGAACATCTCTTCCAACTAGAACAATTCTATGATTCTATGAATGTCCTACTACTCTTCTAGTTATCAGGCATAAAAAGTTACTAATGCTGAACCTGCCTGTAGAAAGTAGTGAAACTTTTATAAATGTCACAGTAGCTTGTAAAAAATGAATACTGGCAGAAATGAAAAAAGTAGAAGACATCTTGATGCAAATTGAGTGACTTACCATTGCCATGTAGACTGTGTTCATCTCAAGCACAGTAAAGAGTGAGAAGACACATGATTTTAATAGAATAGAATTCTGTTATAAAAATTAAGCTTAGTGAACAGATAACAAAATAATGGCCCATTATACCTATATATCCTTTTGGGACAAACGCAAGTGAAATGGCTCCTGGACAACATCATGGGAAAAGTTCATTTGTTTTTTCTTTTTTTGCAAAGGCTGCCTTGTATTGCTGATTTTTGACTATTAGGATGTATAGAGCAACAGAGTGCTTTTCGCCTTTGCTACCAAACTAGCAAGGGTCCTCTCCAACTTTATCCTCTCTTCTGTGATTCCCCTCTGTGCTTATTTTCCTTATTCTGCTATTCAAAATTATTCTTGCATATGAGCAGCTAGACTGTCTACCTCTGCAATGCCTGAGAACAACCAGTTATAGCCTTTATTTTTTTCTCTGCTGTCCCAGAACTGCACATATTCCACAATGCAGGGGATATTTGACAGTTCAGCTTCACTGGTAAGAAGCAAACTGGTAACTGGTGGGTTTGTGTTCCCTGGTTATGGAGGTGAGAATGACACTGAATTACCAGGACTATGGACAGAGACTGTTGGAATCTGTGGTCTACATGTGCTACATAGGAGATTACATCCTTCTCTTTGGCTTTTCCATGCTCTTTGTGAAAACATATCTGCATCTCTGTAATTCCTCTAGTATAAAGCCCACTTTCCTAATCACTTTTTTGAGGGGAAAAAAAACCCTCATGTATCAAAAATCAAACTCCTAATATTCCAACTTTATATAAATCTGTCAGGTTACAACAATGATTAATTTTTTATAGCTATGTTAGCATTTTACTTTTGTTGTCTTGACTTCTCCCTAGTAGTACAGTAGTACTACAGCATATAGGCCTATAACCTATTATCCTGAACAACTTTCTTCAAAACATGCTTAAACACAATTTCATAAGACCTGAAGGTAACTGCAGGCCTTGGGTCTGAAATTGTTAATCTATTTGAAGTCATATTTGAAGTCATTGTGAAAACATAGCAAAAAGTTGTTCTCCTGCATTTAATCTTGCTTCTTTTGCTTTCTAGGCACTTACAGCGCTGCAAAATGTTGTCTATGATTTCCTGTGAAGACAAGTAACTGGATGCTGACCTTTCTCATGTTAGGTCTGCGGCTGGGTTAATCTTCTGTTAGATTATAGCTGTTTTCAACAAAGGCAATGGATGTTTTACTCTTGTGAATCAGGCCTTAACTGACATTTTTGATATGCAATGGGAATCCAAATATGTTGGATTGCTCTGCCAGGTTTCTGCTTTAAAAGTTATTCTCGTAATTATTAACTATACAATGACTGTTAAAAGTTGTCTAGACTAGGTTGCGTAGTTTACATTTTAGATTTAGAGATTCACTTTAAAACAAACAAACAAGAAAACTTTAGGAAAAAAGTATTATTAGTAGTAATTAGATATTTTT
>JAAGNO010010882.1:0-16120 GCA_033439905.1 Ceryle rudis
CATACATTGGAAGACGAACAGAGCAGGTCATACAATAAAGCCCCATTCTTTTTTTTTTTTTGGGTCTTCTTAAAAAAGTGTTCTCAGGCTCCTCATCAAGCACAAAATATGACCCTGACATTCTGAAGGCAGAAATCTCCACTACAAGATTAAGGGTGAGAGTGTTTAACTCATTTGTATTCTGTGTGCAGAGTTTATTACTATAGAATAAGCAATGCTTGAACTAGCAGACGTATCTTGTACCCTGGTACTGAAACCTCCTAATATTCTCATTAAATACCATTCAGAGGTTTTTAAATTAACTTTTAAATCTATCTCTGTCACTTTCAGATAAAACATTTTGGGCAAACTTTGGCAGGTATTCTAATTAGATGTGGATTCAAATAAATCTGATAACTATTTTCACTTGTAAGCTTTTGTTTTCAAAAGAATAAAAATCTTTAGGTGAAAAAGGAAAAGTTGTAGGCCAAGTTGAGCTGCAGCTGGATGACTGTTTTTACAGAATCTTTCTTCTGTGAGAAATGCACTATTAGCTTCTTGAACTGCCTCACAAATTTCTGTGTATTTACAAAACAGTTTTCAATAATGGTGTGAAATTTTTGTCAAAATGGAAGAGTTCGGATCAAGAATGAAAGTTTGTGTTTGCATTTTGAAACTGGTAATGAGCAAAAATCCACCATTTGGCCATCTGTGTTCAGTATGGTCACTAACAGACTCCATATAAAGGACTTTCATTCACGTGTTAATGCCTAGTGAATTTATCAGGAATAAGGTGGAAGTGGTGCAGAAGACATTTAAAATATGCATAAAGATTTATTTTAGGTGTGGAATATAATGCTTTATGGCTAGCCTAGGCTGTAGGTGGTAATGAAAAAAAATTAGATCAAACCATGCAGGCTCAAAAAACATCACCCCACAGCGTAGTTCGATGAGGCCTGGAATACAGACTCTGTGGGAGCAGAAGCAGCACAAGCGACAGCAGTTACTCAGCTCTTCCATTGCCCCCTCCTGGTTTCTGCACAGAGCAGCACTCACAGAACCTCTGAGCGTAACATCCTCCTTCACCTGGAGTAAGAATTATGATTAGGAGTCTAAACAATAGCTGTGAAATAGTTAATTAAAAATTTTTAACTCAGTATAAATCTAGGATAGAGTATGTTGTAAAACTGGCATCTGGATGTTGCCCTTCTGACTCCTTACATGGCCAATCATACTTACCAGTCAATTTTATAGTCTCTTAGAGAGGGTAATGTGGTTAGTGAGAGAGCTTATTTTAACACTGGAGGAGGTGGGAGCAGAAGTTGAAGTCTTTAAGCTTTTGTTTTGTTCTGTTTTTAAGTTTAGTAGGGAGAATCAACAGCACTAAGGATCCTGTCAGGAAGAAGAATGAAAAGACAAGGTGACAACTTCTTTCTAAAATAGGTGGAGCAGTAACAGATGTTACCTCTGGCAAGGGGATCACTACTGTATTTTGGAAATTAACAGTGTTTTTGAAGAACAAAACACATTACCAAATGTAAATATAGTTACTTGCAAGTCTGCTGAGGGTGGACTAGATGATCTGTAAAGGTCCCTTCCAACCCCAAACTTTCTGTGATGTCAAAGAGGTGAAAATTCAGACATGGTCCTGTGCTCAGTTTTCCCTGTTACTTCGTGCTGATAGCCTCCCAGCTCAAGATGCAGAAACGGTGAGCTCCCTCTAGGCTGCAGATGTATGATCCGTTCCCTGAGGAAAGAGGCAGATGCGTTAATCCCAGTAATTAATTTTTTGGAGATGCTTTCCTTTCTTTGTTGTTTGTTGGAGTCAAGGAGCCTAATATCCCGCTGGTTCCCAACGCCTGATTTATTGCCATTGCAAAGTCCAAGTTGCCTGTGTGGCTAAAATGGGTGACCTGAATCTTGTCTGCAGAGTTTAGAAGGGTGCAGTCCAAGAATATCTGTATCAACATAAAGTGTGTTGTCATCCAAAGCCACTGGATGTGAAAATCATTGCGATATGAAAAAGTGGAGCCCTGTGATGCTAGGGCTGGGAAGTGGTTTTCATGGAAGATGGCAAGAGAGGTATGACTGCTGTGATAGTTTACCCTTATTTGACTGTTTGAGGATGCTTGCTAATGTGCCATCTCTTGGCATTTTACAGTATACGCATGCATGGACTTAATGGGAAACAAAGTTAGTCATTAGTAAACTGCTAGCCAGCTAGTTAAAACTTGTTTAGTGAACTATTAGGTCAGATGTACTAAACCCGTTTCTCTGTCTCACACTGGCTGAGGCTTACTGGTATCATTGGGTTAATGGTGGCTGGAGGGTGGAAACTCAGCATTCGAGGAAGTTCTGAATTGGCCTTTGGCCTTTTCCTTATTAGCTGTGCTTAATACATGCATGTGGAGCCTTTTGGATATGTGAATTGCCTGTTGCGCAATAGATGGTGGAGAAAATATGACAGAAACCAGAAAGCTGTTAAATGAAATAAGCAGGAGAAGAAAGACCTTTTGCACAAGATTAAAATTGAAGGAACTGATTCTGCAGTGGATTTTGAGTGCGGCCATTTGGGGTCTTAATTAGTCATCAGTAAGATAATTCAAACAACACAAAGAACATATGATCACAGTATGTTTTATGTACATGCAGTGAGTATGGGATGTACCTCTATAAAACAACAAGGCAGGGGCAGTTTGTCATTGTAGTTCATTAGTGCTCGAGGTGCTGGTAACAGAAGGGAGTTAGCACTGGAGCCCTCTTAAAGATGTGGTTAGAAGGAGGAAGCAAGAGGCCTGTCAGGTGACTTGAGATGATATACAGAAGCAGTAGGAAGGGGGTGAAGGATAAAACAAGTGAAGTGTTGTGAACAAGTGGAAATTATATGGAAGTTTTGAAGGAGAAGACAAAGAGCACAAGAGTATTTTAATGCAAGTACGATGCAGTAAACACAGAGTCTGTTATGATGTAGGTCACATCCTTCTAGGATAATGTGCTAACTCACATTTCTTGATAATGAAATGATGATGAATTACGGCAGAGGACACTCAGAAGATGATCTTGAGAAAAAATATAAGGGTTTCTGAGAGATACAATCCTCCCTGCAAATCACTGGTTCTTTTAGGCTTGCAAAGCATTTTAATTCTCTTGGAAAACTGCAGTAACTGCTGACGCTCAGTACTGTTACTCACCTGGCATGTTGCAAATCTCACTTTTTTTTTTTTTTTCCTTTAAATTTGAAGAATAGCACCAAGTGGGAAATCTAAGGGGATTTGGGTACAAAAAGACTTGGAGACATGTTTTGAAATTGATTTCAGTTAAATCGGTCAAAATTCTCCATTTTGATAGAATCCATTTTTCAAAAGAGTGGCTTATCTGTGGACCTATATGAAAACAAGCAAGAATTTCACAGTGGTAGGTGAGAGCAAGGGACTTCCAGCAGGCCTTTCCTTATTTCACCTTATTAATTGGAAAGGTAAAAAGCCTAACAATATCTGGCTAGTACGTAGAGTGCAAATGAGCCAAGTAGAGATGTACAAATCCCAAAAATTTGGGACTCCACATTTCAAGAAGGCATTTCTGTCTCTAAATGTATGCTAAGGATTAACTGTAAGTTTTGCTGAAGTACACTCCCCTATAGGTGATCTAGAAACGTTGGTTTAGTACATTTGGGAAGTGTGACATAAAAAATTACATGGAGTATTTTTTTTATTTCATCTTGATTCATAAATATTTTGTGTGTACTCTTGGCAATTGCAATACTAAGATTAAAAAGCAATTGAGTATGCAAATGTAAGGAAAGTAAGGAATGTTTTGCCAAGAACATTTCTAATAAATGGACACGTTTGCAATCCAAATGTGTTTATTGATTGGTTTTTTTTTTTAATTAAACAAACATGTATTATATATTTAGGGATCTAGTGTCTGTAAAGCTTTGTAAGAAAGCATGGTTCATGGGGGGGGGGTGAAATCAGTCTACACTTTGTCTTTTTACAGTGCAAATGACTTGAGAGCTTCCTGGAATGAAAAAGTAAAAATATAATAAGCCTAAAAATAAACAGGCATGTCCCTGTAGGACAGTTGCAATGCATGCTTAACAAGTGAGAAGTAAATTACTTGTTAAAGTTCTCTCAGGTTTAATAACACAGTGTGGTATCGATATAAATAAGGAATGTGATTTAATCTCTTTGTGTTCCTTTAATACTAAAGCATGTTGCCCATAGACATCAGGAAGAGAACGGATCCTTTTGTTTTTAATATGTGTCATTGGAGCAATTTACTCTCTCTTTTTGTCTCATCTGATGTGGAGAATACATTAATTGTTCAAAGCCATGTGTTATGCCATTTAACAAGAGGAATTTTCTAACTCTTGCTTTGATTTAACACACAAGGTTAAGAAGCTGAAGAGGGAACTCTCTCAGATGAAGCAAGAGCTGCTGTACAAGGAACAGGGCTTTGAAACACTGCAACAGTGAGTAAAAGAAAATAGTTGAAATTGATTCTTTTTTTAGCGTGGAATTGAATCCATCTTACATGAGGGAATTATTTGGAGGGAAAAATGAGAATCTGGTAACTCTTTTTGTTGCGGTTCAGAAGCAGGAAATCTGTAGAAGTGGCAAACCTATTGTGCAAGTGTTAACATGAGAAATCTGTTACCCCTCCTTTTTTTTTTTTTTTTTTTTTTTTTCCCCCCCCATGAGGTAGCTTGTGTTGCAAAGAGGTAGAAAGAAGAACAGTGGTTAAGGGTCCTGAGGAAGTATTTAACTGCTTTGCATGTTCCAGTTTAAAAACTTTTTTTTTAACATTTCTCAAAGTAATTAGGTCTTTCTTTCCTTCTTCCCCACTTTGAGCTCAGAAGAGAGTGCTGTTCTCAGAAGTATAGATGGTGCACAACTGTGCAGAGTTTGAAATGAGTGACAATTTGAGGATTAGAGACCTGACTTTCTTTATTCCAGTTGCTGGAATGCCTGGTGTCCAATGGGCTGATGCAGAACTGAGGGAACATTCTGAGTATTCAACCAGCTGGATTATTACGGAATGATTTTTTCTTTCTGTGGTTTTTTTTTCCTTTTTTTTTCCCTTTTTTTTTCTTTTTTCTTCTTTTTTCTTCTTTTTTCTGTATTGTGGTATGTACCTATACATTAAGGATACATTTACACAGTAAAATGCTGAGCTCTGTGCTCTTAGTACACCAGTTCCAGTAGCAGAAGGAATGTTGCAACATTAATATAATATTGTCTGGATTCATTTACCCTTTTTCTCGGGACCTCCTGTGTATGTAATAATAAGCCAGATAAGTAATAATCTCTATCCTGGAGATCTTGCAGAATATATAGGGAAGATGGACAAAAGGTGAGAGAAGGGAAGTGCATTTCCAGCTTCCAGGTAGAGAACTAAAATGCAGAGAAGCAATTTGCTAAAGGATGACAGGGCATGTGTGTTCGGAGCTGAGAGATTGGAGTTCAGTTCCCAGTTCTAACAAAAACGTCTTGTCTACCTCTGTATTTTAATAGATCAGATCTGTATGGTAGGTTGTTGTATTTTTTTTAAATGAGAGAAACAAATTCTGTTCCGGGAAATGGCCAATCATAATTGGAGACATGTCAAAATGGATAAAAAATGTTTTTCTGGTATGAGGACTTTGTAGTCAATTTGGAACTGAAAATCCTCAGTACCTTAGGAGGATGCCAATCAAGTTTCTATCCTCTTTCATTTTGATAAAAACAGAAATGTGAGACTTGTTTATTATTCAAATATATAAAGACTAGCAAGGAGTGAAGGGAGAAAAGGATAGTTGATTGAATTTATTTAACCATAAATCAGATTTCATTTGAAGCAAAATACAGAAGAAAGAAAGGCACATTGATTCTAAAGCTTAAGGTGATAAAAGCTCATGCTGCTGTCCCAGGATTAAAGGTTAGCCAATCATGCTGGTTTTATTATATTAATTCAACAATGAAGTATTGTTTTAAAGCAGCTTGCTCACAAGCCATTTTGATAGGAATCCAAAGCATGTTTCAGAAACTGTCAACAGCATTCCACAGAAACACAATGGACGTTTGTTTTTAAAATTCAGTCAGCCACTTTCAAACAGTACTAATCCCATTAATTTAAAACAGGAAGATGGAATATTGTATATGTCGGAGATCCTTCTTGTCCATCTTGATTATATACAGAATAAAGCTGTTGTGATTTGAATGTGGCACATCACATTACTGGGCAGCATATGGTATATTACCCAACTGTTCATTCATGATCTCGATTGTTGGTATATCCTGTATCTATTTGACCTTAGCAACCTGCTAAGTTACCAGAAATTGAGTGTTGTCAGACAGTAAGTGCCTACCTATGAAAAAATTTGAGGAACTTTCAAGCTGAAACAAATATATCCTTGAATAGGCATCTTGAGCTGTGAGTCACATAGGTAATTTTGTTACACAAATGCAGCTGTAGTTTGTACAAAAACTGAAATGTGGAGAAAGGTAAACAGGCATGCCCACAGCTTTAAAGACTGCTTTGGAACCTTGATACCTTTGTGCACAAAATGGAAGAAAATAGAATACAGTTACAGGTGTTTGTGTGAGTTGCTGTTCTTGCAGAGAATACTCGAGATCATTAAATTGTTCATTCCGCGCTCACGAGGTTAAGGTCTTCCAGCAAAGATGATGAATGATGATAGAAAAAATGATTTATAAAAGAATGTATTCTCTAGCAAATGCTTGACTTTTGTTAAGATGACTGTAGGTTTTAATTTTGCAAAGCATGGCTGCAGTCATTTCTATGATGCTGTAAAATATTCAGTTAAACTAGAGATCTGAGAAATGTGTTTACAAACTGTACTTCTTAGAATAAATGTGGAAACACTAGAATGAAATAACATTTTATCTCTTTAAGTTTAGGGGCTTTTGTTATTTTCAAGTTACATTTTTTTAAATCATTGATAGTCTAGGAATTTAATAAGTTGTCCAGTGTATGACATATGGTATTAATTACCTAGAGATTTTGTGAATAAAGAGAGCCTGGTGACTGGCCGAGCAGAACAACTGTTCCAGACAGTTAATGCCTAGGATTAGGGTGAACCAGAGAGAAGCTGAGACAAGACTGGTGCTGGTTACATTTCTTCTCCACAAGGCTGATTAGTGCCAAGAAGCTTGCCTGTCTGCCCATGGTGTGATGTGGGTCTGGGCAGAGGAATACTGCTAATAATAAATCCTGTTTCTGTAAGCGTCACAGACAGTTAATATTATGAAGGGTGTACCCAAAATGAGCTTCCTTGCCACAGAGTTGTGGTGAGGAGGGGAATTTTGACAGTGCTGTCAGCAATAATGCTGTACTCCTGGTAGCGTGCGTAAGAGTCGTCAGTGCTCTGTGCCCCTTACATCTTTAAGACTGGAATGACTAGAATTGTTTGTGGAGTTTCTGCCTGTGGTAAGGCCCCAGTAGTTTAGCTGAGGTGGTTTTAAAGCCAACGGAAGGATTTTTCCATAAAATTTCCTGATGTTAGCAGAAGCCATTGACTGCGTATGTGTCAGATAGCTTGACGTTTTTGCCAAGTAGTAGGTATTCAGTAGTAAGTATTTTAATGGAGACTTCAATGTCCTCTTCCTCTTTACATGTCTGTTACAGGAAATTATCTCTCTTATCTCCTTTCCTTCTGTTCTCTAGCTGTGCTTCTGCCTGAAGCAGAACAGCAGAGATACTACTGTTAATTTCTTTATCTGATATTAATATTTTCTTTTTGTGTAGAATTGACCAGAAAATGTCTGGAGGCCAGAGTGGGTACGAACTGTGTGAGGCCAAAGCCATCCTGAGTGAACTGAAGTCCATCAGAAAGGCAATAAGTTCAGGGGAGAGAGAAAAACAAGATTTAATGAAGGTATTTCAAATGGCTGACTTAAGCTTTGTGTGGATTTGTTTTAACGTGACTCACTTTCCTGATGATACTTTTCCGTTTTATACTTTAAGAGATTCTTGAGGTCTCAAAACTCTTTGAGCCAGACTAGTATTAAAATCAATTTTCAGGTGCAGAAACTGAAGACTGTGACATTCCTAGTTCAAAAACCTGCTCTAGGTCAGGCAGAGAATGTACGTTTCTGAACTTGTATGTAAGGTACAATGCATATGTTACTTCTAAACCACAATTCAGAATACTAAGTGGACAAAACTGAGAGATGTGTTTGAGATGCATGGCCTTTTTCTAAATCAGTCAGAGTTTTCCAAATCTAAATTGCCCTATTTTGAAAGCAGATCTCTTTTTTTTTTTTAATCAGCCAAATGTTCAATTGGTTGGCAAGTTAAAACACGCACACCCCAACCCCCAAAACAAACAAAAAACAAACAACCAAACACAACCCCAAACCAAGAGACACAAAACCACATGGCCACAGGTGTTAGTCACCCTTTGTGTTACCTGTCAACTGCTTGAATAAAAGGATAGTTTGCTTAATACAAAGTAAACCCAGGATTTTTATGCTGAGTCTCTTAGGTAAAGAACTTTTGGAGATAAACTGGTATAAACATGGTAAAGTGCAAAGGGACTTTAATGCTACCTCTTTCTCTGTTTCCTGGACAGAGCCTTGCAAAGCTGAGAGAGAAATTCAGTCTTGACCAGACCACTGGGACATCTGAACCAGACCTGAATTCCAGCTCTGTAAATTCCCAGCTGTGTTTTTCTAGGCAGACTCTGGATACAGGGTCTCAGACTGACATTTCGGGTGAGGTGAGCTTTTTTCCATTTTGTCAGCTGTAAAAAGAAATTGATTCAGAATGCTGCAGTTACTGGAATTGGAATCAAATGGTTGTATACTGTTGCTGATAGGTGTGTATATATATATGTGTGTTTCAAAGAATTACTTGGAATCAGTTATCTGATGTTTTCCCCATAAATTTTAAATCAAGATTCGGATGAAATGTATGTGTTTGGCATGAAACGTTTGTGACAATCTGATTTAATCAAATTTTTCCAGTACAGTGAAGATCAACACGTCAATAGTATTTTTTTGCATCTGTCTATAGGATATGTTCCACCTTACAGACTTAATTCAGTATGAAGTTGGTTTTAATTTTCAGAAACGAGAGCTCAGAATTTAAATGGGTAATTTCATTTCATGCACCTGAAAAACTGTTAGGGGAAATACTTGTTCAGTGATTCATTAAAACCTTCTCTGTTTCACTGATTGTATATTTTACATACACAGAAAGCTGTGCTTAATTTTGGTGCCGCCTTTGAAGTTCTGTGAGCTCAGTTTATAAGAAGAGCCCGTACAAGGTTTTCCAAAGAGCTAAGCTTATGTAATGTAGCAATTTTATTGAAGTCTTACTTTGAAATGCACTAATTTAGTTCTAAATTCTGTGTTCAGCGGAGCTCAAAGTAGGAGATAAATATTTTGGGTGCAGTCACTGCAAGACTTCTTTGAAAATGCTCTTGTTTTACTGTGAAGAAATACAGGCAGTTGGTAGTACAGAAGTTAAAAATACATGAGCTGTATCAGAAGAAAACAACACTGCTTTGTACATCCGAGTAGATACTTAACTAGGCATTTAACAGCAAGTCTGTGGCTGCAGGTGGGTGTGCTTTTATTTTTTTTGAAAGCTGTATTTTCTAGCCTGTGCATAGGTTTTCTTGATACATTTAACAACTTTACACAGTAATAAGACTAAATTTTTTATTATCTTTTTTTCCTGAACAGGTTGGAGCAAGAAGTAGATCAAATTTAGCAGAGAAGGTCAGACTTAGTCTGCAATATGAAGAGGCGAAAAGAAGGTAATCGGGCTAGTCGCTTTATGAAGTCACCGTCTTGAGCTGGGACGGTGCCTCTGTGCAGCACTAACATTGTGCTCGCAGTGACCTCTAGTGGGCGATTCTCTGGCGGCACTGGGCATTCCTGCAGAGGTTTCTGTTCCTTCAGAAGGCAAGCAGACTTCCAGGAGCAGTCGGTGCTTTTGAACAGGAGGTTTTACATTAAATGCTAAGTTGAATGTGTTAAGAAAGTAAATGCAGACAGTGATAAATTAATGGCAGCTCCAGGATTCAGGGAATAGAGCGAGCTGGCTCTCTGCTGAAATGAGGTGCCAGGTTATTTATGTTCATTATATCCTTCTTTGGGATCATCATTTCAGTTTACTATGCCACTGAAGGCTCTTCAATTTTAGAGTTGCCTCAGACTTCCTGTGCAGATTTAGTAGGCTTAATTATTTACCCTGGGACTTTGGATAATTTAAATACTTGTTATCACTATGGGGTTGGTTTTTTTAATGAGTTTAACCTGAGGAGAAAAGACATCAGGAACTGCTCCACTGATGAATGTGGAATGCCTTTCAAATTAAGTTCTGCAGTGGTTGCTCATGAAAGCAGTGCCATTTTGATGAATTGCCACAGCACTGAAGAATGGGCATCAAAAAGCAGAACATTTGAGATTAGAATGGCATGTCTTCTGGTGCACCAGAAATGCTGCATAATACTGGGGGATAATTCACTATATTAAAAAAGTGGGGGGGAAATATCTCTCTGTTAATAAGGTATTAATTATGTTGTATTATTTTCTAATACTTTACACAAAATTAGGTGTTATCTATTGAGAAATCTCAGCGGTTTTTGTTACAGAGGTTCTTTGTAATGTAAGATGAACAGAACTCTAAAAAGTTATCTCACATCTAAAGTTACTTTTTTTTACTATAAAGAACTAAACAAGGCAATAAAATAAAAAATAGCACTTCTCCCCAGGTGATAACTGTCTCTAAAATGCCATTGAATTGATTTAAATATCTCCTAAATGAGATTTAAGTATTATTTCAGTTGGCATATACTGTGGTACTGTCAGGTAGAAAACTGGGGAAAAAAAATTGCAGCATGTAAGTACCAAGTAAAGACATATTTTGTTTTTATGTTTGAAAGGCAGAAGGCTGAACAACCAACTTCCCCCCCCCCCCCCAATATCAAATATATACCCTTCTCATACAAAGTAGTAGCTGCTATCCTTGCTGGTAACAACAATAATCCTTTATGTCCTTCTTATGGTTCATAAAACTTTATTATATAATCAATGCATTTATCAGAGTGCTAAGGCTATTGTGTTTGTTCAGCATGGGAATGTATATGATTTGGGCTCATCATCATCATGAATATAATATTAATTATCAGATGGTGTATTAGATGCAGATAGATGGCAGTTTTTTCCTCTGGCGTAATTGATCCAAAACCAGATTAGCCTCTGTTTTGACTATGTTTTGATACCAAGAAGTCCCAGCACTGTGTTTTTTCTCTCCTTTGTAGGAGCAAAAAAGTTACTGGCACTAATCACTTTACCACTTCTGCCTAAAATAATTTAAAAGACCTAAACAGTGCAGTGTCCAGAATATGGAATACTGAAGCACAAGATCTTACTTTCTCACAAATTAGTCATACAAGAATGTGGGTCAAAATCTCAGCAGCTCATGTAGTTACCTTTGCATAACTATTTGTTCTATATAACATTAGTGTGTTTCAAGGTTAAACTAATCTTTTAAATGGTATTTTTATTCAATTTTGTCTGAAAACTGCCCAGTAATAAATATTTCTTTCAGCTCTAAATAAGAAAATCATATGCCTTGAAGACACCATTAAAGTCTTTAAAGTGTTTGCACATACTGGTTTTATCAGTGGCTACAGGAAGAAATTAATAAATTGTATGTATCTTGGAATAGTGAAGATACATACCAGTTGGCACATAAAGTTCAGTACCCACTTACCCCTTAATTATTATGGCCGTTGTAATCATCATTCTAGTTTAATAAGTATTGGCCATCTTTTCTAAAATATTAAGTGTGCAAAATCTTAGTTGTTCTGTGTTAAAATGAGAGAACATTTTGTAAGAACTTCTCTACTTGAAAATTATCAGATAATTTTGTAGGTTGCGTATTTTACATTGCTTAGCCAGCAGAATGTCTCAAAGAGGTGGAATCTGGCTAATATTCTTTGTTGACCTACTGAGCAAGGACTTCCTCAAAAGACTGAGACCAGTTCATTTTTTTTTTTTCATCTAGTCCTTTGCCTTTCTGAGGAGGCAGCTGAAAAGAGTGTCAGTTACAGTAGCAGAGGGTTGTCTATAGCAGAGGAAGCAAAAGAACTGTTTGGAGACCACCATCCCATCCCATAACCCATTAAGCAGCTGTCAGTAGCAGCTACTTTCAGAACAAGGTTAGCTAGAACCAGTGACCTGGAGATGAAATCGTAACATTTCATTATCCATCTGAAATAATTTGGTTGTTTTCCCTCTGAATACTGCTCCTCTGAAGGACTGCGGAATGAAAATGATACATGTAAGAGCTGAAAGATATGTGGAAATGCTTAATTTCCTTCCATCCCGCCATTTGGTAGCAACTGCTCATAGTATTTCTGGTTATTTTACATTGTTTTTTTCTGTGAAAATACCCTATGTCAAAGTTGTTGTTGCAGGAGTTCGGTGGGAGTATGGGTTTTCATTTTTGAAGCTGTTGTTTTTCCATTGAGGTGCAGATGAAAATAAAATGTTACCTATGGAAAAAGAAAGGGAGGTGATTACTCTTAAGCTTCTAGTGTAAGCAGTGGGATAGTTAGTTAACATTAACTATTCTTAGATTCAACCATAAATAAATGCCTCAATATACTGTAAAATTAATCCTGTAGATGCAAAATAAGCATGATATTATTAGTTTGTTAATCATAGGAAGCAAACTGTAAAGAAGAAAAACGTTCTCCCAGAAATCTGTCAGAACTGCAGAAAGATTATACACACCCAATTATCTCTGTTTATTTATGAAGTATGGCATAGGTCAGCACCTCGGGTAGAGCCTGGTAACATTGCAGTTGCACAGACTTGTATCAGTTGAGCAGACTTAGGTGTATTTAACTATGACAGTTACAAATAAATAAAAGAAACTGATCTGTTCCTCTTGCCCTAGATTGTACAGGAACAGCATTCTATTTTGACTTCTTCCTCTGCCTTTTTCCCAGCCTATGAGAAAGAGGTGCAGAAAGCCAGGAGCTGTAACATAGTGCAGAGCTTCCATATCTTTAGCTATGCAGCCGGCTCCAGTGTGGCTAAAGCTGGAAGTGACTGAAAGTTGCCATCTTACTAGATATGTGCATCTGGAATGGGAGTTTTTAAGGCTTTCCCAGTGGACAAATGGACTTCTATTACAAGACCTGCAAAACTATGCTGCTGAGCCCATAGACAGAATGGTTGTGTAGCCTGTACACTGGAAAGAACCTGTCTTGATCGGGACTGAGCTACAGAATGATAATAATGTAGGGAAGTTTCTGCTTCCATTATATGTGCGTATCTGTACAACATGTATGGATAACCAAGTCTTATCTCTGTGATTTGACACCTGCAATGGGAACAGCAGTTGCACAAACTCAAACTTCTGAGTTAATAATCTCCTTTCTTTAGGTAGCCACTGTCATTTTACCTTTTATTTTAATCGTATAGAAGAGCAATGCTTCTGGCCTTTTAAGATCTGCATAGGCGCATTTTGCTGACGTGAGCGCCTTGCTCTGGTGCTCGTTGTTTCACCATGGTCGTTGGTGTTTCTGAGGAGCAGTCAGCTTCCCAACAGCTTAGGCAAAATCCGTCATGATCCTTAATGAGGAAAGCATGGTGCCACTACTATGTTACCAGACAGATCACTATGAATAAAGCTTTCATTAGTGTTATGACTTCAACTGGGCGTTGGAACGAGAGCAACTAATTTTTAATGCATATGCATGTTGCTGTCAGCTTGGATAGGTGGCTTGCTTTTCTGGCATAGTCTGCATTCTTTTGAAGCAAAACTAATTACAAGTGTGGCTTTGAATAGAAAATGTTGTTATATCCTGGTACAGTTCAAAATAACATATCACTTCTCTTTTTCCTGGGATTTGTGTGCTGTGCTGGGCTCAGACAAATTTGCTGTGTTTTATTTTAGCATGGCTAACTTGAAGATTGAACTCTCTAAGCTAGATAGTGAAGCCTGGCCTGGGGCACTGGATGTTGAAAAGGAAAAACTGATGTTAATCAATGAAAAAGAAGAGCTTTTAAAAGAACTCCAGTTTATTACACCACGCAAACGTACTCAAGATGAGCTAGAGCAGCTAGAAGCAGAAAGGAAGAGGCTTGAAGAAGAGCTGCTGTCTGTGAAAAGCACACCCAGCCAAGCACTTGCTGAAAGGTAAGGGGCTGTCTTTTGCTAATATTAAATGCTGCTTTCTGCAATCTAACCTTTGTACTCGTTACAGACCCTGAACTATGCCTTGATGGGCTGTTTTCCTTCAGTAACTGTTCTATGTAGATCTTAATTAAATCTGTTATTAGCCCACTGGGCAGAAACACAAAGAAGTCTTCTGTACTATGAGAGAATGTGAACACCCCACATGTGCTCTGCAGTATCAGTCGCTCTGCGTTTGTTACCAGCATGAAAATGCCTGTGACAGATGTTAAATAACTGAGGAATGTCAGCATACCAGCAGGAGGGCAATACATCATTCACTCGTTTCTGATAATAGCTGTAAACTATTTGAACTCAGGTTACAAGGATTATCTTAATTGTTGCAACATCTGAAGCCTTTCATTGTGAGTTTTATTACATACAAAAATGCAACCAAAAGAGGGGCAAAAAAAGAAAAAGTTCAGAGAAGTTTAAGTGCTGCAAAACTTTCCTAACTTGCTGCTAGCTAACTGGTAACCAAAGCAACTCCCACAATAAATTGTTTTAGCCAGATTCAGAGTTCAAGAAAATGAAAGGTGACTGTCACAAATGGACTTTTCATCAGCTGCAAGTGGAAATAAATTTATGGGCACCTCTAGCACACATAAAATACAATAAACCCAAAATGTCATTGTGTGTATCCGCGTAGCATGCCTTATCAAAGTAACACAATCAGCACTGTAAGCCTTTCCCACTTCCCTCTGCTAGGAAACACCTGCTATTGCTCCAGCTTCACTGAATGGCAGGATTCCTGTTAGTGACTTTGAAGCTGGGTCTGAAATCGTAGCTAAGTAGCGAGGAATTTTTTTTTTTTGTTTAACAAAGTACGTATGTGTGTATTAAGCACGATTTTTAAACATACTTGTTGCTTTAGAATAGTTTAAGCTGCATCATATTGCTAATTCAGGCGTGGTTTAGAAGAAGGGTTATGTCCTGCTCAACTGTATTTTTACAGGAAAAGTTTCCTGTTGTTAGTATCTGAAGTACCATGGATCCCTTGCTTTCACACTTCCATTAATAAATGTTTAATAAGGGGTCAATAATAGAATTGCAGTCACAAATAATTTGAATCTAGGAGTTTGATGTTTTGCTGTTGTAATAGCTAAATTTTGACTCGTGCTTTATATAGGTAGCCAGTTTCTTAGTCTTGTGTTTTGGATTTGTTTAGTACCAAAGAAAATTTCACACCTGACCGTTTTCCCATATGTGTCAGATACCAAACTGGGAGTACCAAGGGCAAGTAAAATTGTCTCCTACTGTCAGGAAGAAATGAAACAGCAGATATTTTTTCAATGTATAGTGACACAACTAGTTGTTAGAGCTCTCCCTTTTTTTCTTAGGTTACTGTAAGATTTCATGTCATACCCTGCTCATTAAGGTAGCACTTATGGTGGCTTCTGGTTTGCTTTTTTTTCTCTTCCAGTAAATCTCCAGTGAATTTCTATGTGCAGCTGTTTATGATATTAAAACTGTCTGCCTTGATGACTTGAGAGCAGATAAATTCTTTCACACCAGGCTATTTTTTATTTCTTATGTGTCTGCTATAAAGAAAATCTTCATTCTGTAGAAGGATTCAGATGGTGAAACTTTTCCTGAAATGTTAATTTGAGAAAAGGATACATTTAATTGTATCAGATCCACCATCAGCATTTTGATTCTTGGAGATGAGGAAGATTCTCCTCTCCATTATCGGTGGAGGAGCCATAACATCTTCAAAGTGCCGCACTGTTGTTGTGTTCAGTGTTTTCACAGGTACCGATAAGGAAGCAACAGTGTAGGAAGCTATGGATTGTGTCAGAGCTTAACGTTATGAGAGCTTTGTTTGGGGTTTTTTTGCTGTGGGTTTTTTGGGGGTTTGTTTTGTGTTTTTTTTTTTTTGTTTTGGTTTGGGTTTTTTGTTGGTGTGTTTTGACGTTTTTTGGTTTGGGGTTTTGGGGGG
>JAAGNO010010882.1:16220-40314 GCA_033439905.1 Ceryle rudis
GGTGTTTTCTTTGTTGTGGGTTTTTGGGGGTTTGTTTTGTGTTTTTTTTTTTTTTTTTTTGTTTGGGTTTTTTTGTGGTGTTTTTTGGCTTTTTTTGGTTTTGGGTTTTGGGGGGGGGGTTGTTTTTGTTTTGGTTTGTTTTATTACTTCCCCCTTTAGAAAAAAAAGACTCACTCTGACTTAAAACAAAAACATTATAGCATAGCCCTGGGTTATTTTGGAGTAGGATGCTGAAAATTGCCACTAGTAGACGTACTCAGAATCAATTTACAGAAGGAGGGTATAAATCATAACATATCAGCTTCAAGAAAGCAGAGACAGGGCATGTTCTTGACTGCTTTAAGAAGCCTTCCAGCAACTATCTAGAAATAACTGGATTGTGAAACTGTTGAAAACTATTTGCTACATTCTTGCCTCTGCATTCATGTCAGGGAGATTCCATAACTGCTTTAGTCCTTGGCAAAAGCTTCTAACTAATCACAGGCATTTAAACAGATGCATGATTTAGCTACTTGATTGTGCCCTTGCCTGCAAAACCGGCCCCTGCCCTTCTGCCTGTTGTAAACAAATGTGTCCATGTAACTTTGCATTGCACTTTACCTTTCTTATGTTTGGCTTTTGGTTGGTTTTTGTTTTGTTTTATTTTTTGGTTGGTTGGATTTTTTTAAGATTCCATGCCCTCTTTTAATTTTTTTTTAAATGTAAGATCAACACTGGAGTAAGACGACTTGCTAATACTCAAGTTGCTCCTGCAGTGAGTAATGGGATAATTTGTATAGGAGGGGTGCAGACCGGAGAGACTGAGAGAGACCCATATCAGAATAGATCACAAGACGGTTGTTTAGCTGTTTACATGGTTTGGGGGATGTTAAAGTTCCTGCTTATGCTATAAAGAAGGAAGGTTTGCTGTTTGAATGTTGTTGGTTGGTGGCGTGGTTGCTTGGTTTTTAATTTGGCCTGATGTAGAATGAGGAATAAGTCCTGGAATCTCAATTTGTTGTGAGATAATAAAATTATTTCCTGCGTGTCTTCTAACTTCTAGGAGCGATTACATCATCAAGCTTGTGTTTGTGATGTCATTAATATCTTTCTGAAATTTACCTACAAGTATTAACACTACTTCTTTAATTGCTAGTAGATCAAATTACATTCAGGAAATAATTTTTTGGGGATCTGATTTATATGGGATAAATGACATTTTTATCAACCTTCTTGAAATAATAAAGGAAAACAAAAGTTTGCTTGTCCTTTGGAAGAAAAAACCCAACCTTCTTAGTTGTAATAGTACAAATTCAGTGAAACAACACATTCTGTTTTGAGGACTCCAGTCAGAGAAGTTCCTAAGCTTTTAATTTTCTTTCTTGCCTTTTCCCATTGAACACATGCAGCAATTTTTGTGCCTCTTCCTTGAAGATAAAATGATAGTTCACTATTGAAAATCCACAAAAGAGCTAGTGAAGAGCAGTCTTGCTTGGGAAAAGCAGGATAGATTAGGCTTTAAAAGAAGACAGAAGGCATTGATAAATAGCAAAATGGTAGGAGAGAATGTCTGATACCATAGATGAGCATAATTCTTAGTTTGGAAACCAGGCCATGTGTCTTCCTGGGCAAAGAAAAATACCATGTATGCTTTTAACAGTCTTTGCAGGTATTGGCAGATGAGCACATTATTGCGGTGTAAGAGCACGCGCAGCGTAGGCAGTGGAGTGGAAGTTCACACCCTGGCTGACCTCGGGGTAACTTATTCACCTTTGCATAACCCGGATTTGCTCACTGAATAAGCATGGATATAAGCAAGTGCTTTTCATGCTTTGCTGAATTGAGGACTTAATGTCTTTTTACTGGTATCTGACACTCAAAGAGAGTGAATTCTGGGAACTCCTGAGTATTTCATTCAGTTTGCATAAGAAAGCAACGGTTGATTTTTGGGTTTTGTTCTTTTAAGTGTTCTCTGCATTTGAATTTTAATTTATACATCTTGCAGATGCCAGAAAGGCCAAAGGAAGGTTTCTGAGAATGAGCATCAACTTTTTTTTTTCTTTTCTTTTTTTTTTTTTTTTTTTAAGGAGGGTAGATGCTTTCTTATGGCTCAGATTAGTTACTTGAGAACTTGTGGCATGTATCAGTTGACTGAGCAAGGGCTAGAGGAGCATATACTAATCCACAACTATGGGAGGATTTTAGCTGAATCCACTGAGGGAAAGGAATTTATTTTGTGTTGTAAATGGAGTGATAAAAGGCAACAAGAAAAGTTTAAAATCACTGTAACGTTTAGTGAATCCATTCTGCTAGCAGCCAGCCAAAAGGTATTGGAAAGGTCCACTGTTTTTGGCTTTAGACCTACACTGGATAATGATGCAGGAGGCAATAAATCCTGCTTTTTCATAAAGATGAACCTTGATAATAAGCATTACAATGCTGCGTGACTCTGAGGTGATGACAAAACTGTTGAGGATGTAGAAATCTTTACCGAGGACTCCTAAATATGGTCCATCATCTCAGATCCTTCTGCTTGAACGCTGCTATGATTTGTTGTGCTTTGTCTTTATATGAAGCCTTAGAAATCAAAGGGAGTGCTTTAATTTCAAACTTCCTGCAGTGCTAACCCAAGTTCTTGTATTATCAGAACAAATACCGGTATTAGTGGGCTTTGGCGTTTTTTGTTTCTTTGTTTGGTTTTTTTGGAAACAAAATTGAGAAGCCAGTCTACAGCATGGCTTTTTAAAACTGTATTAGTGTAGATCTTCTTTTCCTGAAGTTGCAGCTATTTTCCCAGTACTCATCTGTTACTCTTTTATTGGGTGCACATTCCCCTTAGTACAGTGTGTATGTACCAACACCCTACTCGCTCATACACTCAGCAGGTTTGTTACAGTGCTTGGTGTTGTGCAGGTAAAGTCCCTGCTGACATGGTTAGGGTTTTAGACTGAGAGCTAACGCAGTCTCTTGGATTTTCATAGTTGGCAACCAGATGAAAATATGAGGGACCTTCTCTCGGTTTCTCTCATATCTGTGAAGTATTTTAGCCTCCAGATTATTTTGTAACACTTTCCTATGTACCCCTTTTTCCAGATTGAAATTGGAGGAGAGAAGAAAAGAGCTGGTACAGAAACTTGAAGAAACTACGAGGTTAACCACTTACTTGCATTCGCAGCTTAGGAGGTGAGACTGTTCTGCATAACGTAAACCATGTTTTCAGTGACAGTCTAGTGGACCTGGATGCCTCAACTTCATTCTTAGGTTTTTCTCTCAGCTGGAAGCTGAACAAATTTGTTTAATATTTAAGTAAGAAAATGCAAGTGTAATAGCTTCCAGCATTTTGCCACCAGCACACCTGATGTACCTGTATAATTTCAGTAAGCACTCGGGACTGGACTGAATGGATTTTTTGCACAGCTTTTGTAATTGAGCAGGCAGACATTATTTTGCTTCAGTGTAAATAAATAAATGAATGAGGAATTCTCTGATTGGTCATATCTTCAAAATCCTGTCATTGAGGAGACCAAAGAGTTTCTCAGAGTTCTGTCTAAAATGAGTTATTAGAACTGTGGCCATAAATAGAATAAATATATAGAATAAATTCTGTGTCATAACTGGAGAGGCTTAATGAGTATATGAATATATGTAAATACTTATATGAACAGTTGATACTGGTTTTGTTCTTCAACAGTGACTTTGTTTTCTGTAGGCAGAAATGTATCCTCAGGACACTTTTTTTCCTGGCAGTCATTGATTCAAAATCTGACTCTGGGTTTATGCAATTCTTAGTGATAACAAAACAGTTACAGCAACTGTGAACTCAAACTCATTGCTCTGATGGGTATTCTAATATTAATGATATATATAACTGGTCCTAGGGAAGAGTTTCTCTCAATTCTGGACTGTTACCCTGGGCTACCAAACCATGTTTCCATTATATTTATCTAGAAAATCCTGGGTTTTCTTGCATATCCTGGTGGGATACACCTATCAGACACTGATACAGTGTTTGCCTATGGAACTTTACAAGGAAAGCTGTTTCTAAGCATTCTGTAAAGGTCCTCTCACAATAAGCCATACCATCCTATTCCTGGGATCTAGGCTGGCTTAGCTCTTTCAGACAGCCAGATCCCATAAATTGCATCTTGATTGGTGAATAGTTAGAGAAAGAGTCTTTGAAATATTTTTTTAAGTATATCTGTGCTTGTGTTTGGACTTTTGAGAGCCTCTTTATCCTGTCACAAGCCCTTTTCCAGCCCAGTGGCAAAATTGTTAAAGTTGATAGCTCTGTTATTGCTCAGAAAATGTCTTAAATGTTCAGAAGGGGCTGTCTTGAATTATTGTTCTGGATGTTTTTTCCCAGCAGAGTCTTCCAGAGCCAAGGCAGAGATGCAGTTTCTCTGGCCTTGCAGAGCTCCTTATCTCCTGTTACTAACAGAAGATGGCCTCTGTCATGCTTATGTAGTTGGATTTACTGTGCACACAGAATGTGTGTTGTCTTACAGATGTGAAGCACTTCTGCTGTAAGATGTGTCCTTCTAGTTTCCATCTTTCCCAGGTGCTTGGGCAGAGGATAGGGTGCTTAAATTACTCTAGAGGTGTCAGCACTACTCTGCTGCCAGAACCTCCTTCATGGGGATCCCTTTCCTGTCACATTGACCCCACGAGCGCCCAGGTCTATGAGGGAATATAGCGGCTGAGAAGGCTGCTGTTACCGCCAGCCCAGTCAGATCTGCAGCCTTCTCCAGAAGAAAAAGGGCTTTGGCAACAAGGTGGTAAGATGGATAAATTGACCTGATAGCTGCAGGTTGGGCACACTGATCTAAGCCTAAGCCAAGTATGGGTGCTTAAAAAACATAATGCCTCAAGCAGTCCAGTCTTATCTCACCTTGTACATTTTGTGCTGGTTTAATTTAGTAACATCAGTGTGTACATGTTTGTGCTTTCCTTGCAGCCTCTCAGCCAGTACATTATCTGTGTCGTCAGGGAGCAGTCTGGGATCTCTGGCATCCAGCCGGGGATCTCTGAACACATCAAGCAGAGGTTCACTAAACTCGCTCAGCTCCATGGATCTCTACTATAACCAAGGCGATCAAATAACAGATTTGGACTATCAGTATAAACTCGACTTCATATTGCAAGAAAAAAGCAGTTACATTCCTTCGGGGCCTATCACTACTATTCATGAAAATGAAGTGGTCAGTTCCCATGGGAGACTGGGTTACAGTGACTCTCCTTCAGCTGCAGACCATCCCAAATTGACTGAGCCTCCCAAATCCGTGACGTCACTGTCTTCCAGATCCTCACTGTCTTCCTTGTCCCCTCCAGGCTCCCCTTTGGTTTTAGAAGCTGCATTTTCAGTGTCAGCTCAAAATTCCCCTCTGC
Organism: Ceryle rudis; assembly: GCA_033439905.1. Lineage (NCBI taxonomy): Eukaryota > Metazoa > Chordata > Aves > Coraciiformes > Cerylidae > Ceryle > Ceryle rudis. The sequence goes on from JAAGNO010010882.1 coordinate 21,585, forward strand.
ACCACCTCACTACGGACTTTGAAGACTGTGACCTTTCGGGTGATTTTGCAGGCATTAGTCTCTGTGAGAACCAAATATTATTGGACTCTGAAGCCAGAGCAGGATCTCAGATTCCTACAGATGATAAAGAACTTAATGAAGGCATTAGGCAGCCTCTGCCTTCTCTACATGAAGGAAGTTCAGGTAATAAAATAGATCTGCTACCAAACATATATGTAACATGAAAATTTTGAACTAAGAGCTGGCTCTTGAATGGGAAGGTACCTCATGTAACTGAAGAATTTCTTGATCAGCATATATTTGCTGTGGTGGGCAGTCAGTAATTCTGAGGGAGGTTACATAACTTCTAGTTCTGGCAGCAGAGAGCTACAATCACCCAGATTCCATCTACACGTTTCAATAGCTGCCTCAGAAGGAGAGTTCACGTACTGCAGACTCTATCATGGAAAAAAAAAAAAAAAAAAAAAAAAGAAAATCCTGAAGCTGGATCTTGAGACATGGAGGATGTGTGGTGATCACAGGTATTATCAGGATGTATGGGGAGAGAGCAGAAAATACCCTTGGCAGATTTTGGTAACTTGAAATCAAACACGTTGTTTCTCACTGAAGAGTAAGTTATAAACATCTTCAGTAAAAGAGATTTCTGGACTTAAGAGTTAGGAATTTTATGTGCATATGTATATCTAGTTATTGGAACCTGCTGTCACTGAAAGATCTGCAGTTCATTTTTTATGTGAGTTAAGAAAGGTGAGTTATCACGTGCCAAGTAAGTTAAAGTGAGATTCTTCTCATTTTTTTTACATGGATTTTGTAGCTTTCAGCTTTTCATCTGAGTTAGAAGAGACTTCCTAAGCTAGTCTAGGCTTCCCCTGCAGTCTGTGGATAACTTCCAAAATGATGAGTCATCTTGTCCTAAAACATACTTCCCTTTAAGAAGGTGGGATGAATAATCCCGTGAGTTACTGTTGTATCCTTAGTAACTAGTTAACTAGTTGCATTTAATTAGATGGCTGAATTCCTCTTCTAGTCTGTAGCAAAAGCCATGCAATGTACTTGGTCTTAAATTGTTAATGCCTTTCAAAGAGTCAGAACTTCAAAAATCCTAGCTGTCAAGAACTGATGGCTTGTCCTCAGTCTTAGAGCACTGACTTTGCTGCCTTTTGTTAGGATTGACAGTATGTTGTGCTTTCTCTGTTCATCTATTGACTTTTTCTAGTGTCGGTCTGTGTCATTAAGTATGTTGCAAACCATTCATGTGTTTATGTCACACAGCAGCTCTGTTTTCCCAAAGGAAGAACGAGGGAGCTAGATTTCCACTTGTGCGGAGCACTGGCAGCCCTATTTGAAACCTGATCAGCATGTAGCATTCCCAGCTATGCATTTCGGGGCCCGAGCTGATAGCAAAGTGGCTAACTAAGGAGTTAGGGTGCTTTAGATTAAATACAGCCTGCTCTAGAGAGTGCATTGTCCAGATCTGTTGCCAGGCTTGAAGCCTTGTGTCCAGAGTTTGATAGTTTTTAATAAAAGTACCTGAAGATATCGATACTGGCGTATATTTTAATGAGAAATTAGCTTTTATGTATATATAGAAAAGGAATTATTGTAACGTATGTTGGTTAATTAGCTTACTGCAGTGCTGTAGTAATTTTAATGTTGACCAGAGCAACGTGACGCCAGAAGAGAAATGTATGGTGTACATAATACCAGCTGGGAATGCCCCCTCTGTTCAACTATGCAGAAAGGAAAAAAAATAAAAATTAACTGATGTTCTAATGACCTGAACCTGTGAAATGCAAAGCGAAAACACGTGGAAGGAGATTTGGGGATGAGGTGGCCATTTTGTCCTTTGTCTTTTCAATAGATTGGAACACAGTAGTTAGTTTGCTTTAGAGACGTATTCTAAAAGGGAAAAAAAGAGTAATCAATTTTCCTGCCCATATTTCAGCAGCGTATCCTTTCCAGATTAACAACTTTCAGTCTGTGTTCGCAATCTGTCTGCTACTCACCTAGTCTGAGAACTGAATTCAAGATGGAGTTTGGTAAAACATAGAGCTATGAGGAATCAGATTATTATTTTAAATTTATTTCTTTAGATCGTTATTTTCAAAGGCATCATGTGGTTGTCTAACTTTTTTGAGCTTTTTTTGAGGACCTGTTATGCCAGATAGACTTCAAAGATACCCTAATACTATAACTGGTTATTGTTTTAAAATATAAAATCATCCTATGATACTTCATGCTGATACTTCCTCATATAGGATCATGTATATGATACAAATTATCTTTTAATCTGTATTGATTGCCAAAACAAGCACTCGCGTTTTGAAAAGCCAGGTGTTAATTAATTATGCTTCAATACCTCTAGTTTCCACAGTAAAATTGGCCTTATGGTGAGACTTCAGTACATCAGCAGGGAGATGTAGACCTGGGGTTGGTTCAGTGTTTCTACTCCCATTTCATTCTTGGAACTGCTGCGATGCCGAACGGGAAGGTTTTCAACAAAGTCAGCTGGAGGCATAAAACCTGCATGGAAAATTTCAGCCCAAACACTTAAATTTTACAGGGCTCCAAATCTGAATGCTGCTGAATCTTAACTTGGAGGTGGACAAGCACGGCTGAAGTCAGCATAGCTAGTGTTTTCATGCAATAATCTGCATTGGCTCTTTAGGTGCAGTGCTCGCCTGCTTCTGTCTCTGACTTCTCTGTACAGATGAACCATACAGATATTTGCTCCTCTGCACATCTCCGTGCTTTCAGAAACCAAGTTGGAATATCATGTAGTTCTTCCACAGTCAGTCTCTGTCATTGTCAAAGTCAATTCAGGCTGCTGTGGTAATTCCTGAGGGTAATCAATAAATCATGTCATCACCTTCACCCCTCACGTGGTGGGGGGAAGGGAAAGAGCACTTCATCATCAAGGAAAAAGCATTCCTGCTGCCATAAATAAAAGCATGAATGCAGCAATCAATCATCTAATCTGAAGCCTTAAATTTTAAACATCTTAACAAGATGTGAAGTCATGATTCAGGTGGGGCTGATAATGCATACCAATATCCTCACCCCTTGGCAGGAAAAAGTACTGCATAGGCCCTCAACTTACTTATGCTGCAGAATGTGGCTTTCTGTGAATGCTGGCGCTTCACTGCGAGACGCTCGCATGTGAATGCCAGTTGAAGATTAAAGCAAAGTAGTAGTTGATAGTAAAGAGACTGTAGCATAAAAAGTTTTTGATTATAAGAAACCAGAGGGGATTTTTCATTTCTAGCAGTTATATTACTGGGGAGAAGGTGTCTGTCTGACTTCTGAATATTTAATAAACAGTAGACAAGCACGTTGCATGTAGCCAGAGTGCTACCACAGTGCAGAATGAGAATATGGCAAACACAAGATTAAAGATCAGGGTAAGAGGGCTGATAACAAAGGATAATAACTAGCTCAGTGGATACAGCTGATGATAGGAGCCTGTATCTCTGGAAAGGAATAGTAGTTGTACATTTTCAAGTTCATCAGTTCGGCTATACGCTAGCCAGACTATGTGATAACAGTAGTACAGTCTCAGAATGTTAAATGATGTGGAACAAAACTACTCCATGATACACTCAGTTAAGGGTCACTGCTTTCAACTTGACAACTTTCTAAGCTATGTGCTTCCCTCTTTTTGACTATTAATCTCGTGGACTAATTTTCATTCTTCATTTTTGTAGGTGTTGACTTGCGGAGAAGAACAGCTGGTCACCTGCTCGAGGAGAAAACAGCTTGTGTGTCTGCTGCCGTGTCCGATGAGTCTGTAGCTGGAGACAGTGGTGTATATGAAGCTTCTGTGAAACAGTAGGTTTGAGAAATAATGCAAATCTTTCCACAAAAAAGAATTAAATACATCTGTAAGCGGCTCTATAATACTAGCATAAGTAGCTTCTCGTTCTTGCCTTTTTTATAAGTACTTTGTACTTTCATATTGAATGGAAGGCACATTTGCCAAACAATGAAGTTTGATTGGGTTTTTTGAGCTAATGAATTTGCATCAGAGTGCTTGCATGACTTGGTTGAGTAGCACTAATACGCTACCTCCTAATCTTGGGGTTTTTTTCATGCTAGAAGTGTTTGTAGAGAAAAGCTGGATGTAAATTACACAGTTTCTGCTATGTAGCTGTATTGACTGTACTCAGAGTGACTCGTTACTTCTTGTATTGATTCGCTACAATCTTAAGATTGCATAGCATTGAATACTTTCATAGCTGGTGTATTTTCTTTTTTAAAAAGCTATCAGAAAGGTAGGAAAATCCTCTGTTGCAATGTTGGTATAGAAATAATCCAGGGTGTAGTGCTCCACTGTGGTGAACAGGATATAAGAAGTGTATATGCTCTTGTTGCTTTTTGACAAGACATTTTCTACAGGATTCTTCATGCTATTTTATATAATATTGTCTGTCTTCTGGCAGCAAGGACAATGAACTTTAGAATAAATAACAGGAAAATATTGCAAACTATGAGAGAAACCAAAATCTTTATTTTTCACTTCAGTTTTGGCAAACAGGTGACATTAAGAATTTTTTTTGTCCATTTGAATATTGATGTTTTAGAAGGCTGGTTACAAAGATGTAGCTGCATATCTTCTGGCGCCAGCCTACATGCTTTCCTGTTAGGACAGGTAGAGGTTCATTATGGTACCATAAATGGGTTTTGTTGGCCTCTGATAAAATTACTTCTGCTTCTCGAGCCTTTCACAAATTAAAAGGTATTAAAAATAGATGAGATCAAATAAAAAAAGCTCAAATACAAAAGAGATTTCTCCTGAACTGTTACAGTATCTGGTCAATCTCATTTTAGGTCCCAGATCCATATTTCACCCTGACCTCTGAATCCTAGTATTAGTTTGCTCCATGTCTTCAGTTAGACCCAATGCAACTTAGGCTGAAATAAACTCCCATCTATTAAAAACTCAGCCTTCGCTTGACTGAGAATTTTGTTTCAGTCCTGAGCCACTGTGATCAAAACTTACTGTCTGCTCCAGTTGTAAGTCCAGTGGGTAGAAATGAACAGACATTGGAACAAACGCTGTGGATGTTGTGTGGAGCAAATCTTTAGCTGTCCTCTCTAATGACTGCAGGTGGTGGGATGGGTGGAAACCAGAACACATTCCTGTTGTCTTCCAGTCGTTGCTCAGGAAAAAAGGAGACAGTTGCATCCCCTAAGCCTGTGTACAAAAGGAAGCTATTGCCATTTGTGCAAGCTAAGATTCACAGACTCTGGTTATTCTGTGGTAGCGCCAGGTGCGGATGCTCTTACTGGTGAGCAGGAAGTAGTGAAAAGGTAATGAGTGCCTCTCTGGGAGATGCTTATGCTTAGAAGAAGTGTCTTTACAAGCATTATGGATGGAATGACTTACAATTTGTCAGTGTGCTCCTGAAGTTTACAGCACAGTGATTTCTGCTATATAGACTCGTTCTTTGTATTGAGTAATTTAAGGCAGGAAAGGAAATAAATACACTTTCAAATTAGCCCTCAGCCAGGAAATGAATAGTAAAAAGGAAGCCTCTAAATGCAGAGCCTTAAAATAATGCTGTCATGTCTTGTTGGGACGTCTGTGTCATTCTCCACATTTCCTATCTTGACATTTTCTATCTTGATCTTGTTTATTGATCCCAACAGTCTAGTTTTAAAAATCAATGAAACACATTAATACCACATCCTCCCTCAAACCTCCCAGAAAGTGAGTGGAAATTATTTTGCACAGGGATTCTCTGTAATTCCGTTCAATGCTAGAGGTGCTCTTCAGCTGCAGGAGTTGAGCCCCTTTATTTCTTTGAATGCTTCTGAAAAGAGGCTCAGAGGAAAGATGCTTCTTGTTTGCACAGAAACCTCTTCATGTCACAGAGCCCCTGCTTCTCAGATATTCTCCAGAGCAGGATTTTATATCCAGTTTACATGTGGTCTGATGTTTATTACAAATTTTAATTTCCAGTTTTGTATTCAGAGGGATAAAGAAGTACTAAAGTATGTATAGGAAAAAGTCACAAGTCTTCCTCTTGCCTGTTAGTCTGGCCTGCTTCAGTAATCAGCCTAAGGCCTGATGACTCGTTACTGGAGTTGTCAAGCTGTTCAGGCAGCAACTGTCCCTAAAACAGTTATTGCTGTTGTGTAGGCTCTGAAATTCTCATTTGGAGTGCACAGTCTAATTAAATCAGCCTGTTCAGGAGAATGTATAAAAATCTGTGTCTGCAGAGCTTAATTATTGCTGAGACATAACTATCATTCACCTAAATCTGAGCATTTGCCTGTTTGCTCTAGACCAAATGAAACTGAGGACATTGTATATAGTGAAGATGATGCAACAACTCTAGAGGCTGCCCAGGTACAAATAGGACTCAGGTAAGTGACCAACAAAGGGAATTATGTCCACTCATACATAAACGTGAATAGTAAACTTCCCTCATGTTGTCCTTTCTTTAACAGGTATGACCAGAGGAATTCAAGTTTTGTGATAATCATAGTACAGCTCAGAAACCTTCCAGCGTTTTCTGTCCCCCTTGGCTCTAAAGTGTAAGTCAAACAATCACTGAGCAGGAGCATTGAAATATGAGAGTATAATAATACATTGTACAAATTTTCCCAGGGAAGGGATTGATTTACTGCTTAACGGCACTAAAATATGTATAATACTTTTCAAACTGCATTAGTACTTAACCTTTACATAGCCCAGTAATGCAGCAAGAAAAATAAGTTACCAGGAAATTTGGACGTTCCACTGAAGTGGAACAAACAGGATTTTTTAAAAATGATGCTTCATTTAGTGTTTTTAAACATTCTGTATTCTTGTGAGTGCAGAACAGCTATTCTGTAGCTTCTAAAAACATTCATTTGATTCTTTGCCATTCTTTCAGCTCAGAATATTGCTTCTTACATTTATGTGGCATTTTGATGTAAAATGATGTTAAAATAGTATGTCTTCTAAGTGAGCTTTTAAAGGTAAAGGGTAAATTGATAAATTGGAGGTGGACAAGCACAGCCACATTGAGATACACCCTCCCTAACAACTGGAGCTTGGAGGTCTGTTGAGAATTAGTTCCTGTGTTGAACAGGAAAGGTCTAAAAGTAATTACAGCAGAAGTCATAGGTAGAAGATGAACAAAAATACCTGAATAAGAAAATATTACCACGGAGATTCTAATCAAAAACTCTCATCTGTACAAACAAGTGCAGCTTTGCCTTGGCTCCTTGGGTCACTTGTACTTCAGTGGGCTATTTTACAGACTGGAAAGCTGTCTTAAACTGTTGAGAAAGTTACTAAGATTAGCATAGAACACAATCAATCCTTGGAAAATGTGGGTTTCTTGCTGGTTCTCTTCCCCTGTCCCCCATCACCTTGAATTTGATTGGCAGATTAATAGGAAGTCACTGAATGTGGAAAGGATGTGTAATGATACAGGCCTGGGTGCTTGTTAGATTTTTCTGTTTGTTTTTAATAGCATGTTTGTTTATTACCATCCTTCCTTCTTTGACCTCCATCTTTCCCCTGCTGACCTTCCAAGTCCACTAGCATTTAGGAGAAGAATACAGAAAAACTATAGAAGAATAAATGGATCCAGATAAGATGAAAAGTAGATAATACAGAATATAAAAAGAATGGCAACAGAATGCTCAGTAAGTTAAAGTTAGGTCATAGCTGGCATCTTTTTAGGAATTAAAGTATGAAATTGCAATTAGTAGTCAGATGTCCTCAGTGCAGAAGTCCAGACCTGCTGCTGCTAAAAAAGATGTAGTAAAACTAAAACTACACAAAACAAGGAGGAGGAAAGGACAGGGTAAAGCAAGGACCTTGCAAGTAGCAATTTTTCTGTCACTTGCCATGATGTGCCTGTATCTATATACTGTCCAGACACACACCATGGTAAAATGGGGACTGGAAACTCTATTTTCTAGAACCATCAAAATGGATAGCTTAGTACTTTTTTGAACCTTTACACACAGAGGAATAAATCTGACATGACGCCTGACTTGGTTACCTGTTTCTACACTGTTTTTAAAAGCTGTTCACTTCTAGAGTAGGTAGAGCCTAACTGAATACTTATTATTTGAGTCAGGGTCATGTTTTCATCAGTTGAAAAATCCTAGGCTTGTCACAGCAAAATCTGAGGCACTGGTTGACTTTTTAACCTCTTTAATTAAAATAAAAGTAAGCACTTGTAAAACAAAGCCAGCGAGCAGCCTTTTACTTCTCTTTATACCCCTCATTGTGGCCTGATACCGATAAATTGTTTAGCAACCATTAAAAGAACGTTCCAATGAGCCACCTTTTAAACATACTTTTAATATACTTTATTTTCTATTCCTTCCTATTTTCTCAATGTTACCTAGTTGCTTAATCTATTAAAATGTCTGTTTCCAGTAGACCATCCAAATTGTTCACCTGCACTTATGTGAATACAGCAGCAGCGTTACTGGAATTACATTATGCTACCACTTAACTTTGGAATTACTGTTTTTTTGTCAAAATGCTGGATACCTTCTCTCCGAGCTATACGTGCAAAGCAAACAACTTAAATCTTGCCCATTCTTGGAATAAACTTGGCGTAACTGGGGAATGAAGACTCTGCCCAAATTCAAATAACAAAATCCGATTTCTCACAGACCTAATTTCCTTTGGTTTAACGAATGTAAAACTAATTTTTAATAATAACAACAATATGTACAAAGTCATTACCAGAAAATATAGGAATAGTACTAGAAATTTTGGGAGAACAAGTTTCTTCCAGAACAATTTTCCTTGGCCCACTTTTTCTCCTCACTTTAGCTAGCTTTGCTGCGTTCTATTCTGCAGTGATTGTCAACTATATTTAAAGCAAATACCAGAAATAGACTAATGCATAGGCACAGAAAAGATGTAAACCAATTACCGTGCTCATTCATGTGTATGAGAAACTGCACAATAGATAACACGTGCAAACTGCATTAGGAATGTCTTTATCGAGCTACTACTGAAATGAGCCCTGCAAGTTAGCTGGTATTATATTTATCCACATAATATCCATTCATATTTGTTACATAAAAAGAATGCAGCCGTGTAACAGTTTCAAGTTATTCCCTATGCTTAAATCTAGGCTTGCAAGATGCGTTGTTCTCAGTCTCGCTTAATATATTATGAATTTATCTTAAACAGCCCTAGCTGTTTTTTTCCTCATTTTCCGCAGTTTTCTGGTTTCTTTGGAGGTTTTGTTTCATTTCTTTCTTTGAAAGATTAAAAGTCGTCACTGCTTTTCAGTGCTGCTTACATTGTTCTAACAGTTTTTTACATCCACCCAAATTTTTCTCATTTCTTTAATTGACATTAAGGTCACGTTTCCTCCTCTCTGTGACATGATATTCAGTGTTCATGGTACTAAACCAGAGGGTAAATTTGGATAGAGACAGAAATAGCTATCTCGCTCGCTACTACCTTACCAGGCACAGAAATTCCTTTTTGGGAAATGTTTCTGTAAGGGGCGGGAGGAGTTTCTCACTTCTCTTTTTCACCTCTTTCCATTCCAACTCTGATTTGTTGCTGTTTCATTTTCTTGCCATGCAGTCCTTTAGTTGATGGGGTCAACTTCTATCATGCGTCACCAGCAAGTGTGACCCTATATACAGGTAAAGACTTTGTTTTGTTTCCGGCAGGTATGTTAGAGTAGCAGTACTCCCATCCTCAACTGATACCAGCTGTCTGTTCCGCACAAAAGTTCATCCCGCCATGGAAACCATTTTATTCAACGAGATATTCAGAGTAGCCCTTTCCCAAGTAACATTGCTACAGAAGACGCTGAGAGTAGATGTTTGTGCTGTCAGTAGAAGTCGTCAGGAAGAATGCTTGGTATGCAGTTTTATTTGGGGCTTTTTTTTTTTTTTTTTGGCATGCATCTGTTTATAGTGTTTCCTCTTATTTTGATGGTCAAGGCTGCTAAAATTCCACAGTACTTGGAGAAAGTCTGAAGCGTAACTTGGTTGTTGCTATACTGCTTAAGATACCACCTTTCTCTGACATTCCTGATAGAGAATCTAATCCTGGATGGAAGATTTAGGTGTTTTGATAGTTCTAACACTACATTGCCTTAAGCCTTTAATTACAGATTGATATTCTATCTTTGCAGTTTTGTACATTAAAAAAACCCATAAACTTCATTGCAGCGTTAACTCTACCACTAGATTTTAAAATAGAAGCTGCGTAAGAGCCACAGTACGTCAAAAAAAGCACAGACTCGTTATCACAATTTAGTCACGAAGAACAAACTAAACTACATTTTTGCATGTTGCTGTAGATTACACGATGTCCACCTTTTTAGGCTTTATGATCTGTAGAAATAATAAAAATGCATGACATTCATGACCAGTTGATTGGAAACTGGCACTTTCTTCATTTTCTTGTTGATGTGGTCATCACCTAATTAGCAATGCTTCAATTAATTTCAGATTGCTTTTGCATGGTCTGGTAGAACACAGTTTAGTTTTTCACCACGAGCCTGACTTACTCGCACAGTGAGATTTTTAGTTACAACACGCTGAAGAGATGCTGGAATATGGTGGAGTTCATCAGCTCCAACTACTGGGAACAGCCTCTCACTTTTAAAAATGAAGAAGTTAACTTAATTCCTGGGGAACGTGTTGGCCTTTTTCAGTATGCAACAGGTTTCCCCTTGGGTAAGGGAAGGGCAGCAGAACAAAACACAATGTAGGATACAAAGGTGAAGAAAAAAAAACCCACAACAACAAAAAAACCCCTACACCAAAGACATGGGGGTTAATCACAAGATCAAAAGAAAGAGTTGGGAGCACCACCCCCAGCAGAAAGTCCTGGGCAGCATGACCTGAGTCTTGGCAAGAGCTGTGTACACAGCCCAGTAGCTGTGAAGATGATTTGCTTTGCCAAAGAACAGAGGATTTTAATCTCCAAGGCACTGCCCAAACACAAGTACTTACTAAGTTTTCCCAGCATGCCAACTCAGTCCAAATGAAAGGATTTCTTAATGTCTTCTACTGTCTTTTCATCTGCTTCTTCACTGGTTAGAGCAAACGAGATCATCCATTATTGTTTGTCGTATTGATGATTTTTTGTGGTGAAACAACTGAAAAATTGACTGAAACTTGCTGCTCCGCGAGTTGATGCTGCAGGTTTCATTGACGGAGCTTTTCGTTATCGAATGCTGTAGAAAGCAGACGTGTTAACAGTGATACAGAGGGGTTTGTATCTGTGCATATGGGGAGAAATTCCTCAGGCTGAAATAAAAGACAGCTGAAGGACATTTCCATGTACTTCCATTTGTTTATTTTAACTAGAAGTGGAGGGAAATAGAAAATTGTGCGGTTAAAAGGGCAGTTAACATTCATGTCGAATTTGTGCTGTCCATTTTACATGATAAATACCATAGAATTTTTATTCAGGTGTTTTTCAGGAAACAAAACAAATTTTGACAATTTTCTTCCCCTGCTTATCTTTTTCAGGCTGGGACTCAGATCAGTCTGGCAGATTTATCATTTTCTGATGAGACTTGTACTCTGTGGTACAACCTGTTGCCTTGCAAGCAAATTCCTAGCAAAAATACCAAGGAACAAAATGAAGAATCCATGTTTCTGTTAAGCAAGCAGTCGTTGGACTTGGTGAGTAACGTGTTTACCGTTACTGTAACAGCAAGAAAAAAGCCATAGACTTGAATTGTGCTGTTGCACTGTGGTCATTTGAATACATGAATGTGGTCCCCTGAAGGTCCAAGGCACCGTTGTCTTGCAGGCCCTTTTGTCAATAGCGACTTTGTGTGTGAGCAGGCCCCGTAGGAGGGTTTCAGTCTTGTGAGCAAGTGTGGATGGGGCTGATGCTCCTTAGCAGGATATGAAATTGCAATTTGAAACACTTCAGCTCTGTTTCATTTTTAAAAGAATGTCATTGAAGAGCTTCCTTTATTTTCATGTGAACACTTTAAAAATGGCTATTTGTTAATTATTTGAATTTGCATACTTAAAGCCATTGCACCAGAAATGCTCTTTATGTAAACACATACTAATTCTACTGGTTAAACAAGCGTCTCTGCTTTAATACTTCCTTAAGAGAACTACATTAAGAAATGTAACTTTTAAGAAGAACCTTCTTTTACCTAGGGATATTTCAAGTATAAGAGGAAGAGGTGAGACATTAAAGGATGACAGGAACATATCTGATTCCATTATCACTGAACAAACAATCAATTTTGTTTGCAATTTACTCTGTATAAAAACAATAACGTAATGTGCTACACACTGAAAATTCAAACCCCTTATACTTGTGATCGGAGTCATGTTTTTTCTGGCATCAAGGAGCTTCAGGGTAATGTGGCTCTTGCAAGAGTTGTCATTTTTTTACCTGCTATGTATCACACAATTCTGGTTTCATCTTTTTTTTTGTGAGCAGGATGCCGTGTCAGCTCTGCTGGAGAGGACATCTGCTGAGCTGGAAGCAGTAGAACAAGAGCTGGCTGAAGAGGAGGAGGAGGAGGAGGAGGAGGAGGAACAAGAGCAAAGGGGCTCCGAGGAAGACTGGTAAAGCCACTTTTCCTCCCTCTCTGTGCCTGAACGATTCTGCTCATTCCTCCTGTTCTTAGACAAATGAAAGAGCTGTAGTTTTGGAGGACATCGTCAACTCATAGAATAGTTTGGGTTGGAATGGACCTTAAAGATCATCTAGTTCCAACCCCCCCTGCCACAGGCAAGGACACCTTCCACTACATGGGGTTGTTCAAAGCCCCATCCAGCCTGGCCTTGAACACTTCCAGGGAGGGGACATCCACAGCTACTCTGGGAAACCTGTTCCAGTGTCTCACCAATTCACTGGAATTGGGGTAAAGTCTCGTTCCCTTGTGTGGTCAATTCATTCACCTTCTTTTAGGTTTATGGTGTCTTGGTTTCTCTTCTAACTCCATTCCTGATGCTCCTCCATTCCATGTACATCTTCCTGTGAAACCACTTGGGGAGTCTAAGCCACTGGAGGAGTACTAGAATGTCTCATACCAAATACTGTTTACATTAACTGTAATAAGCAACTAATATGATTAATTGAAGAGACCCACTGACAAAGTCAGCGTGTGTGTGCTTCCATTGATGGTCTTGATTTTGAAGTTGAGCTTTCCCAAGAAACAGATTTCATGCTAAACTGCTCTGTTGAGTTCTGTTCCCGTGCAGTTTCTTAGCTGCAGTGTAGAAATAAATTGTTATGGGGGAAGGGGAGTCTCCCTTGTTTTAAAAATACGTTGCAGCCAAAGCCCTTCAATGTTATCAACATACAGCTATTGAATGTAGTGCAGTGTTGTCATAATGATCTTGAAGGTGAACTGTAGTAGAACTTGCTGGGTTTTACTGGACTATATAATGAAATGTGCCTTCACGTGAACTAAATGTAAGCACTGGCTGATGCTCTTGTTCTCCCTGTCAGGAAAATGCATACATTATACACAGGTGAAGGCCTAGTCCTTTCTCTGGTTGGCTTTTTCAGTTTGAGAATAAGCCTTGGGCTACTTCTGTTCATGCAGGTTAGAAATGCTCACAGAAGCCTCTGATGAAATTGTGGATGAAGAGGAAGATGGGATTAAGCTGGCAGTAGAAGGCAACTGTACTGATGATGTGGGGTTACTCATTGATGCACCAGAAACAAACGAAGCCAAGGACAGAGAGATCAGTGCTGAGGCCCACGAAAGCCAGCAAGCTGCTTCAGTACTAACACTGGTGAATATCTTAAAATACACATTCTTATGGTATCTTACCCTCTCTGAAGATCTATTTCTGAGCAGTTAATGCAGAAGTCTGCTGCATCTGAGCATTCACGGTTTGCTGTAGCACTTGCTATGTGTTTTTAAGAAAATTGTCATGGTTACTTCTGCCCTATGAAGAGGACATTTAACAGATATGCCAGGTAGAACTTCTAAGTCAAAGACAATTAAGAGAAAATGTATATCTTTGCTTTTGCACAGGGACAATATTCAAAATACAAGTGCAGTTCAGCAGCTTCAACTTGTGTGTATTTAAAATATTTCTGCACATCTGTTTCCTTTTTTTTCTGCCCGATTTGTCCAATAAATGGGGGAAAGAGAGAACAGAGGTCAAGATCTTTTAAACCAATGAAGGGATTTCCTTATTTCTTCCCTTTATTTTAAGGTGTGAAATAAGAAAACTGGCTTAGTAGAGAAGAGGAAGGATTAACGAACAGAAAATTCCAAAATGTGTATTTAATTGTGTACTGTTGAACTACCCCTGCACTGCACATAACAAAATCTAATTCCATGTTCTTCTTAACTGTTCACTTTAGATTATATTCCACCTTTCTGAAAGGACTGTTAGTAAATTTTTAGTAAACATATCCCTGGTGTGGCAGCACGTAATCTAGAACTAAAATTTTTAGAACACCTCTCTGAATCTTCAGGAAAACACTGTTGTACGTGTTAAACACACAGGTTCTGTAAAATAGTGACAGTAAAAAGGAAAAGAATGACACCTTGTTCCTTCCAGTTTGTGACAATATATTAAGTTCAACATTTTCAATTAATGTGACAAAACACCAAACAAGCTAAGGCCGTTGTATAAAAAAAGGACTTGACAGTCTGCTGGGTAGCAAGCAAATATAGATCAAAGCCCTAACTTGGTAAGAGGAAGCATCAAGGACAACATTTGAAGGTGAGGCACGCACACAAGTGTTTTGCTAAGACCAGGCTGGATGGACATGGACAGTGAGTGAAAGACAGCAGAGCTGATTGTAAAGCCAGCTGTGGTGTAGATCTGCATGTGCCAGGTCCTCTCGGGGTTGCAGTTATGCTATTTAGGTCGTTGTGTTTATCACCTGCACACTGAAAACCATGAACCTCATTAAATTATCTGACTTGAAGAAAATGCTCAGTGCACATCAGTGACACGAGATGTGCCAGCTGCTGCAGTGCTTGCTTGAGCCTGGCTGTCAAGATGATCTGGCATGTAAGCACAGGCTGTGCCACCAATGGGGATGTTGGCACCTGAGGCGCCCCGTGGCAAGCGTGGAACAACAGCAGCAGGCCCTTCTGCAGGACACTTGTTGCACTGCAGTTGCATTACACCTACAGCAGGGCAGTGAAGGCCTTTCTGGAAAAACTTTGCTTTTACTGAATACAACGAGTACCTTCAAAGACTCCCCACACTGATAAGTGTTTCAGGAGTTCTGTGGTTCTTCACTTATCACAGCTTCTCTGTATCTGCAAGATGCTTTTCACTGCTGGTCTTTCTGCATCCCCTGCAAGGTAACAAGGATGCTTGTAATATCCAAAGCTACGTGGTGGCACGTGTCTCAATATAGTTGTTCTTATAAACTGAATTCCTTTTTATAGGTTGATAAAGAGACTAACACTGAGGAATTGGTTAACGAGAATGCAACGGTCCGACCCAAGGACAGAGCCAGCTGGAGCTCAAGACAGCGTCCCTTTGTCAGGAACAGCATGATAGTGCGCTCACAAACCTTCTCTCCAGGCGAGCGGAACCAATACATCTGTAGGGTAAGAGGAAAACCACTTGGAATGAAGAGCTGTTAACTAAAGAGTCATTTAACTTCTTGGGAATGATGTATTAATGGCAGTGAGTCATGCACCAGTTTTCCCTGAAAGAGCCAGAGCCTGTGCTTTCTCCAGATTCATTCTTTCCCTAACCGACCTGATGCACAGTAGAGCTGACTTTCAGCAGAGTTGCATGCTCTTGCAAAACACCTTTACTAGGACAAAAGTACATCCCATTGGAGAGAAGTAACTCAAATGCCTGTGCTGGCTGGCTGCAAAAACTGTGTTTCCCTGCAAGTCAGCAACTACGTGTCTCAGATGGCAAAATAATTTATTAGAACATAGAATAGAGTTCACTGTCAACTGCCACTGCATTACCATATTTTAATAATGTAACCATTTAAGGGTAACAGCGTACAAAAAGCTCAGTCATCAATTTTAAATCTCACTTTGTATCTCAACCGGTTTTAAATCTGGGCAGCCCAAATCCTACTGTAATTACTTCTTTGAAAGATCTGTGAGTGCTGCCTAGGGGCTGAGTTCTAAACATGGCTTTGGCAACAAAGTTCTCCAGCCTCTCTAGATCTATGGAGGGAGAAGAGATTTAAATTGTCAGCCCTGTTGCTGCTAAACTAACTGCGGAAGTCACATGTTTAAGCCATTTAAGCATGGTTTACCAGCTCTATAGATTTTAATTGCAGACACCCTAGAAAAGGCAGCTTATTTTGATCTTTAGTTTCTACAGGTTACTCACACATGCTTTAATTCTTCTCCAGTCCAGTTAGAGGTGGTTGCCTTAATCATTTGGGAACATTAAAGTTGATCGCTTTTCTGCGATTCTCACTGGCCTACAAAAAACAATACATACATATCAGTCAGTATCTGCATACTTCAATAATTATTCTATATACAGTCTGGACTGAAATACAGCAGATCATTTCGTAACAGTCTTTACACAATTTGGAGAGATAATGGGCTGAACTCAGAACCTATTCTTCATCTTAAATCCTGTACACTGGAAATTAGTTGTATTGGCCTAACTTGCTGCCTATGGAGGTCTTCAACAGGGGAAGTTGCTCTGATGCGCTAGTTGCTCTGATGGTTCAGTTAGTATAAACTCCTGAGGTTTTTGCAGCTGGAAAAAGTATTAGGGTTTCACAGCTTTGAACATTGCTACGTACCTGCTGCCAGAAGCCAGACTCTAAAAAAAATACCTTGAATTAAACCCCTCCCTTTCTCGTTGTGTACAGTATTGCCTGGAACCAAAGTGCCCTGGGAAAAACCCACATTTGTGCAGATGAATCTTTGGCAGTTTCAGAAATACTTGTAGTTCACTGCTGGGGCTCAAGGGTGGGCACTGTACCTGCATCCAAGTCCATGGAGACAACTGAACAATGCAGGTCTCCCCCGTCCTAGTCCGCAGCTTGTACCCCAGGTACATCCAGCCTTGCTCACTTTGTGGTGCTCTTCTAGAGGAAAGCACCTGTTGGATATGCTCTGGCTAACCGCCAGCTGCTCTCATTTCAGAAGAGATGGCCTAACTTTAAGGAAGCACCTACTTCATGTGACTTTACAGCAAACAGAAAGATTTTTGGTTTTTTGGTTTTGGGTTTTTTTGGTTGGTTGGTTTTGGTTTGGTTTTTTCTTTTTTGTGGCCTAAAGGGCAGACCCAAAGTCTGTTGGTGCCTTTGCAGATCTCCCATGAAAACTGCTTACAGAACATTGCTGTTGATGGCTACCTGGGCTGAGTTCCCCAGGCAGTGGCTCCATGATGGAAAGACAGATTTGTCTCTCAAGAGGTGTATTTATATTGCAAGAGGTTGTATTTCTCACCCCCAGCTCCCAGGCCGCCCTGTGCAAGCATGCTTTAGGGTCCTGGCTT
This sequence comes from Ceryle rudis, assembly GCA_033439905.1. Taxonomy (NCBI): domain Eukaryota; kingdom Metazoa; phylum Chordata; class Aves; order Coraciiformes; family Cerylidae; genus Ceryle; species Ceryle rudis. The sequence continues at coordinate 38,970 of JAAGNO010010882.1, forward strand.
CGCTTACTGACATGTTAGCAGAATGATTATTTTTGTCTGTCCTTTTCTGAAGAGGTGAAATAAATACCCTGCGTATAGATGCTTCTGTTTTCTCTGAAGGTTACCACCATGCGCGCGTGCTGATCCATCTAACAATCAGTCTGCGCTGATGTATGTGGAAGTAATGCTATAATTAAGGAGAAACTACCGCTGAGCTGTGGCACGTATTTTTGAGAAGCGGGGAGTGTTTCTGAAGGAAGCTGTATGCAGCACCTGTTACAAATACTACTACTGCTACTAAAAATAATACAAAAATACTGTTTGTTAGACAGGTGCTTGTCTACAGTGATTTACCTCCCCTGTAGTAAGATTTGTTAAAAGCGTGCCCCAGGTAAATGAAAGCCGTGGTTTACAGTCTCCAGGCAGACAGTGATGTGGCAGTACTTTATAGCCATCGTTACCTTCCTTGCACTCCTAAAGGGTCTGCTTGCTATTCATTCAGTAAGGTCAATGGTTGCCTTGCTTTTAGGAACAGGTTAATATTATTACAATATAATTGAACAAATTTTTATACTCAGAATTACCTACGTGTATATCAACACTGAGGTCTTCTGACTGGTTCTATCAATACAGATGTATTTGTTTATGAAGGTGCTTTATATCTCTGTTTGTTATGTACCTTTTGACAGTTGAATCGAAGCGACAGTGACAGCTCAACGCTAGCCAAAAAGTCCCTCTTTGTGAGAAATGCCGCAGAACGGCGGAGCCTGAGAGTTAAACGGGTATGTGCCCAGACATGGTTCAAAATAAAGTATGGGGAGAGGAGGAATAACAATAAACTTAAACAATATGCTTTATTTCAACTATTTCAGCAGAACCAATGCAAATACCACATGTAGTCCTGTAGTTCAAGTTGAAAACACAGTGATGTTAGTCCTGCATCTTCCCCCACCAACAAAGCTTGCACTGTTCTCGTTCTAGTTCAGCAGCAAGATAGTGGTGCTCAGCATTGTGGCATTTACTGCTAAACTTCAGCTTATTGCTGTCAAAAGGATCTGGTTTTTCTACCAGCAGAAGTAGGGAGGTGATTGTCCCCCTGTACTCGGCACTGGTGAGGCCTCACCTTGAGTATTGTGTCCAGTTCTGGGCACCTCAGTACAAGAGAGATATCCAGGTGCTGGAGCGGGTGCAGAGGAGGCCAATGAAGCTGGTCAAGGGCCTGGAGAATAAATCATATGAGGACCGTTTGGAGGAGCTGGGTCTGTTTAGTTTGAGGAAGAGGAGGCTGCAGGGAGACCTCATCACTCTCTACAACTACCTGAAAGGACATTGTAGAGAGGTTGGTGCTGGTCTCTTCTCTCGGGTA
>JAAGNO010010882.1:40414-75015 GCA_033439905.1 Ceryle rudis
GGGTGAACTTGTAGAGTAGGGTGAATGGTTGGACACGATGATCCCATGGGTCTTTTCCAACCTAGATGATTCTGTGAATATTCCTAAGTTACCCAAGGTGGCTTACACTGCACAAAAGTAAATGCCAGCAACATGTATCTTGAGCAAATTTTGGTGAGAAATGTCAAGGGTTCAGATACCCTTTTAAAGGGGGTTTACTCTTCTCCGAGAGTGTTTGAGTAACAAAAGGATTGACGGACAAGAGAGTATGATTGTATTTCTCTTGAATGGAGTTCATTCTTACATGAGTTGAGAGAATTATACTTTAATCTTGTTGTAACATTAAAAAATCCTCTTCTGCAGAAGGTTGTTCCAGGTTGCAGGATTACAGATGGCATAAGAAATACTGAATAGTCTGGGGTGGCTTCTCCTGCTAAACTTACTCATGCCAAAAGTCATTGTGAAAGGGCAGTAAATAATGTGATATACACTAAAGAAATGCACGCTTAGAGAGTTCATAACCTTACCTATTTGCTTAGGCCTTGAAAAGCAAATGTTTATAAAAATAACATCGTTGAAATCTATGGGGAAGTCTGTGTAGCACTGGTCTCCTGGCATGGTGTTGTCCTGGGCGTCAGAAGAGTTTGTTGGTTTTTTAACCTGGAAATACATCGTTGTACACCTGGTTGGAGAAACTTTTGCATTTATTTTTAGCTAGTGACTGAAGAATAGTGACTCCAGAATAGATGAATTTTTGGACTTGTATCTCATCACAGGAGCTTTCTGCTAAAGAAAACCAAAAATACATTTGAGCTTTTCTGACTGTGTTATGTCAAACCCTACACTAGCCTCTCTAGATACTAATTTTTATTGTTCTGTCTCCCAAATGATTCAGCCTGTTTGCCAACCAATCATGCGAAGAGCTACACAAGAACACCCCATGCGCACTTCCCTTGACTTGGAGCTGGACCTCCAGGCGTCACGCACAAGACAGAATCGTCTGAATGATGAGCTTCAGGCCTTGCGGGATCTTAAACAAAAGCTTGAGGAAATGAAAGGTAGAGGAGAGACAGACCTTCCCCTGTGTGTGCTAGAGGATGAACGATTCCAGAAACTCTTGAAACAAGCTGAAAAACAGGTACGAGCAGCATACAGATACTGTGTGAGTATGCCCCTGCCTTTTCTATAGATTTGTTAAAGAATTCAGTCTTATCATGTTGAAACGTTTTTACAGAAGCTCACATTTGACTAATTTTACCTCTGAATTACATAGTGTAAACGGTATATCTTTCATAGTCTATACTACAGCATTTAAACCTACAAAAATAGCATTTACTTAAAAGTTAATTTAGAAGTCTCGCATCCCAGCTGTATTTCTGCAGATGTGCATATGCTTGTCCTTCAGCAGTGGCTGATTTGCAGTCTGCACAGAGCTTGGAGTCAGCTTGTTTCTAACAGGTAGAGAGAGGCAGTGATCATTACTGTTAGGGTTAGGGGCATGTGGGAAAGGCAGGACTTCCACTGAGTCTTATTTCCTTATGCAAGACATAAGTGATCTAGTTTTGGCAAAGGAAAGCCAAATTCTATTCTTGATGTGGTCTCTAAAACAAAATAGGTGTATATGCGCTGTCTGTAAGCTGCCATAAGGTAATGGGCTGCCCTCATGTGGATAAAAGGCAAGAAACAGGATAGAATGAGAGACAGGCAACAGTGACAAGTTAGAACGTGGAAAATTCCAACAAAATGTACTAAAAAGTTGGACGTTGTGGGGTTTTTGTTATGTTTTGGGGAGGTTTGTCTTTTTAAGTTGTGAGGGTGATCATACACTGGAATAGGGGCCTACAGAGCTTGTTAGGGGAGGACAAAATCCAACCAAACAGAAAAAAAACAACCCCAGCCTATTGGTCATCAACCGTAACAATATCACCTACTTCAACAGTACTTGACCATCTGATAGCTTAGGAAACAAAACGTTTCAACAGTATGTTGTCCGAACTCTTGTTTATTCCCTGTTCTTTCCTGTCTCTCTTCCCTTGTCATCTGTCGGCTACAGCTAGTGGAGTTCTAAAATGGCTACAACAGACCAGCAGAGTTTAGGCTGAGCATTAGCAAGTGTTCTGAAAAACCTTGGGCAAAATGGGGCAAGACAGCACAAGGCTTGACCTTCGCATAGTGTAACTGTGGGGGTTTTTACTATGTGAATTCATTGTATGAATGCTAACCCGTAAAAAGAGCAGCTTATCTAAAAGAAGCATGGCTAAATTTATTGAGAAATTCATAAATGATATCTAATGCTGGATACAGGATAGAAATGATAATTTGTAATTGTTTATTTAGTTTAAAACTAGTCTCACTCTAAAGCTGTTCCCCCTGGAATAGAGCATGCCTTTGCAACATGACTATTCTAAATCCTCTGGATTTGTGCTTTCTTATTTCAGCCAGCTCTTTCGAGACAGCAGATAGGTTTGTCACACTTTATATCTCTGGTGTCAGTGATCAACACCATGACACACACTGCTATGAGAAATAAGGGTAATAATATAAGTTTCTAAAATACATGCAGGCTGCAGTACAGCACTTAAGTCCTTCTTTCCAAGCTGAAAGTCAGAACAATGATCACAGCCACTCCACCTCTTTTGAAGACTGCTTACTAAGTTTCTAGAAATATTTCTACCCTCAAAATCATTGCAGCCTTTCCCTGTGGAGCAAAACAACCCTGAGAATGCTGTGCTCTGCTGTTAGTGTTTCCTCTTGGGTTAGCAAAACACAGCAGCCTAGAGAACATTGTCATAGATTATTTTTTAGGTCCTGCAGGCGTTATAATGGCGCAGAGTAAGGCAGCAGCTGGAAGTGCCAGAGAAATTGAGAGAGTCTCAAGTGAAAAATGAAACTGCAGATGTGGGGGATGTTGAAAATCAGCAGCTGTTTGCTAGCATGCTGTTACTCTGCTTGAAGCCAAACACCTAGGCTCTATACCTTCCCTCCCTTTCCTACCACACCTTCCTAGGTACAGCAAGTATGTAAAGCCCACTAATACCCGCAGATCAGAAAACAGTAGGTAATTCTGTGCACCAGAAGCATATTCTCTTGTTTAGATTGCATTTTTGTGAGAAATCACACAGTATTTCAAAGTTTGATTTTAAATCCTCAAACAGGTAGGTTTTCAGACACCCTGTGTCTTCTGAAATACTACTTCTTTCAGTATGTCCAAAACAATATTCCTGTAAATAGCTGTAAAAAAACCTTCTTTGACTTGTTCAGAACAACTTCTTTGTAGAGGTAATCTGTAACCACGTCATTAATACCACAACTATGTCCTTGTCACAGTGTTTTGGTGTTAAGCGCAGGTAACAGTTTTTTCTTTAGATTCACTTCCATTCTTCTATACAAAAAGCACAGAGAAACAAGACAGGAATTGGTGTTTCAGCTGTATCATCTCACACTTAAGCTAAGCACAGATACAAACTCCTATCCAGCACTTATTTGTAGCAGATAAATGCCAGATTTTTGGCACTTACTGAATGTATGGCCAATGTATTCATGTGCTTTTCTCTCTCATATAGGTGAATGATTCACTATCTTTATAAATCACTGAAGAAACATGATGCAAATATAAACCTGGTTATGTATATACCTTCTCAGGTGCATACCCTTAGAGACATTGGGCTGAATTCAAAGTTTCTCTGAGAGCATCCTGGAAATAAATAAATAAATGAACCAAAGGAGTAGTATATGGTAATAGAGAGTACAGAACAAAGAAGTCATTTCTGCTGTTAACCTGAAATGCAGTAGTCACAAGAATCTCAAGTATAGTTAGGGAAAAGAGAAAAATCAGAAAAAAAATGAAATCTTATATGTTTAGTGCCTTGTTGATAAATATTAGCTAGGGGAGCATATAAAACATATGGCCAGTGACATATGTAAAATTAATTAAGACACTACCAGTTGTATATTGCAAATTTGTGTTTAGTAAGGGAAAACTATTTATAGCTTAATTTCATTTAAAAAACGTAGCTATTTTGGAGTTAGGGACTGAAGAAGTTAACAGCAGTACAAGCTGAATGGATTTTGGGTGAGTTTCTGACAGGGTGGTGTCCTTTATGTAAAACACTGGAGTGTGTTTGAACAGACAGAGAGCACCACTATCCTGCTGTGAACAGATTTCTATAAATACCCAGTATGAAACTGATAGTATGGACTACCTTTTTTGAGTTAGTTGTTTTGTTATTTGATGTCTGCTGGGTTGAATTCAGAACTGGAGACCTGAAATCCAAAGTTACAAACCAGGTTTGAAGATCCCTGTTTCTGGCTTGGGTGTGTCTTAATTTGAGGTAACAGAGTATCATTTTCCGAGTCTCAGTGCCAAGTTAAGCACCAAAACGTAACCTCTGAAGATCTTCAAAACTTGTTTAAGAACGTGAACTGCTTCTACTAAATTTTTGATGGCTGGCAAAATTCAAAATGCAGTAAATATCATTTGTCTGACAGCCCCTGCAGTCTAGACGTGAAGCTAAGTGCGCACACAAGGTGGCCTTGCCCATGCCATGCACCCCACATGTGATGCAAGTGGTAATGCCTGCGTTATGGGACTCATCTGGATGTGAACAGAACATTTTTCTAAGAAATCCAGGTGACTGCCCACCTAAAAAGAGCTGCTGTTCAAATTATTGGGCATTCAGAAACCCTGGAAACCCTTGATAGTAGTCTGCGGCTGAAATGGTGGATGGCACCGCTGCGTCAGCAACAAAGACATATGTCATAGAGCCAGCAATACTGAAGTACAGAAATACTGTAACTTACTGGTGGGGCTGTAGCTGCTCAGAAATGGTCACATCAAAAAATCTTTGATCTCTTGTTACCACTGGTGTTCTGTTCACTTGCCTTGGCTTTTACACCTCTGCAATGCAAATAAAAGAAGTGACTCTCACATGCAAGACAGGTGTTGTGTCATGAATAAAATCACAAAGTATATGAATACCATCCTTGCCAACAAGGTCAACAAAACTTGAAGGTGTATTTTGAGAGCACACCACGTCATTTTAGAGTAGGTATAGGCAACTGTCATTGAAGCAACATGAGCTTTCATGAGGAAGTAAAAGTATTTTGCATGGGAAGAGAATCACTGTCTGCCAGTTTTAAAGAGATTTGGATATCCAATATTTCTTCACAGAAATAACACCTAGTAGCCACCTGCGAAGGCATGACATTTGCTTTATTTATTTTTGTTTTAAGAAAAGCTGTTACTTTATTTTGTGCCTGTGGCTTAGGCTTGTGATGTCAGTCTTTGCCTTGCTAGCACTTTGGAATCATTTAGGTTGGAAAAGAAATTTAATCTCATCAAGCCCAACTGTAAACCTAACACTGCTAAGTGTTTTTGCCTTGACAGGGAAAGAATTTGTCATTTCTTTGTTGTTCATTATTATCAAAACCTAGATATTTTACCTGTTTACAGGCTGAACAGTCAAAAGAAGAACAGAAACAAGGTTTAAGTGCTGAGAAATTGATGAGGAAAGCCTCTAAGGATGTATGCCGCTTACGGGAGCAGAGCCAGAAAGTGCCACTGCAGGTGCAGTCATTCAGGTATGGCCTGTTCTGCTTTTCATGCTCTTTTTAATGTAGCGAAGTAACATTACTACTAAATATAATCGGACACGTCCTGTAACATTAGTCAAAAAATCTCCACGCCTTTGAATTGCAAGAAGCATCATACATTTCTAACATAGCTCAAAGTTGGAATTTCAAATGCCCAGGCCCTGGTAACTTTCTCACGTGGCAGACCATGGCTCGCCTCACCCACAGTAAGTCTTGAGAAAGGATTGTGGTCAGTGCTGGTCATTTAACAGTCATCACAGATGGACTGCTGCCCAAATTTACAGGAACATGCAATAGTGCTCAAGACATAGCTCCCCTGCAAGAAGGGTCTCGTAAGATGCCGTTCTCTTTTATCTTCTAATCACCGCACAACTCACCAAGGAATGCCGTTCGCATAGTTGACTTGGCTCTGAGCTACTGATTTTGACAGGAACTTTGAGCTTTGCCATGGTTTAGTCTACAGGACAAATAGTTACCTCCTAAGGCTGATCTGTACGTGCCCTGCTGGTTGGACTTGTTTCAGTGCTGTGGCCTCACAGACTAATCCCACAGAGACATTTTTGAAACTCTCAAGAAGAATGAGTCTTCTGAGCTTTAATTTTTAAGCCCCCAAAATTTATCGTCTGCTTTCTAGGCTGCTGGCAGACAAGTTTGTGTAAACTTGTTATGCTTCAGTAATCTCTCAGTTCTTAGGGGATAGAAATGGTAACAGCACAGGGGAAGCAGCTAGAGAACGGGTTGACAATTCTGCTTCTCTGAGTCTTGCCCAGACCCAGGTTTTGGGTTTTTTTGTCTCTGCTTTTCCCCGGTCAGGATAAAAGGTTTTATTTTGCCTTTCTGTCTCCCCACTGAAATACCACCTTCGGAAATTCGGTGGCTAAATCAAGATTTCAGTCTCATCATTACAGTTATTAATGATTTTTTTTTCTTTTTCAAAATTGGAGCTGCCTTTTATGTAAATCCGCCTAACAACAAAATTGTCAGAATGTCCCATTTGTTGTAAATAAATTCGCTCTGTATTTTCCTCACTGTATATTTTCCCAACCTGCATTTTAAACAACTGTGCTGTAATATGAGCAACTCTGCAGCAGATGAGATCAGAGCCATGCCATAAGTAGTAAAATAACAACTTGTTTTCTAATTTCAGGGAGAAGATAGCATACTTCACAAGAGCAAAGATCAGTATACCAGCCCTTCCAGCTGATGACGTATAATTATGCATTTTCATTGAAGTGTGTTTTCCACCGGTTCATCTCTTTTCAGATGAACGTGTAGTTCCAGTGACCTGTTTTTAAAGATCTTCTATTTTACATTCACTGTTGATACATTTATTTGTAAAATATAGTTAAATGAATTGTCGTATGCTTAAAAAATGGCAAAACAACCCAACAACCAGAAAACCAAAGTAGATTAATTTTGGTATACTGATGCCGATTTTGTACAGTTTGTATGTATTGCATGTGTGTTTTTATTTTGTAAAGATGGAACAAAGGAACAAAGGCAGTACTAAGCATGTATCCTGTTGAACTGCACTGTGTTGATAAATATTATGTTCAACAGAAGATTGTTTATCTTTTCACTATTTTCATGTGAGCAGACTGTGAAGATGGCTGTTTTGCCATGCAATATTTTTGTACAAGAGTGTGACTTTTATAGCTTAAAGTTAACTACAAGCGTAAGCTCCTTTCCAAAACATCAAGGCTGCCTCACAACAGCTGCTAATTAGATTCATCACCCACATTGGAGTTTTGTTTCTGAAAACAAATTTCTTCTGGTTTTGGTTTTTTTTTGGTTTTTTTTTTTAATGCTTCGTAGGAAGAGACAGAGTTCAGAGTTTAGTTTTGTGAATGTACAGTACTTTAACCTGCACTAAAAGGTTTCTTGCATCTGCGGGAGAGTGAGAAAGGCAAGGCAGACAAGTAACCCTAAAAACTTACTATGAGACTACCAAAAAGGTGGGGCAGCTGCTTTCTGAACTGGAAGCTGAATCAAATTCATACTGCCAGCATTAGAATCAGAATAGTTATATCCACTGTACGCTTAAAAATGAGAGCTACTCTGTGTTAATCTTGTGTCCTAGAGGCTGTCTTATTGCCAGCTAGGAATACGTAAAAGCATTTGTTAGGTTTACAGGTATGAAGGAGTTTCATTGAAGTATTTGTACGAGGAGAAAAATCAGTCACATACTAACTCAAATATCAGAAGTCTTGCTGGTAAGGTAAACACTTTCTGCAAAAGAAAAGCTCCTGACTACAAGTCTTTACATATTTCAGTACGATCTATAATGTTTTTAAAAGTACACAATTGACCTTGCATGCAGCTGAAGGTGCACAGGCTTAATAAATAGATGTAAGTGGCACGTTTCAAATTTGTCTTACGTGAAGCAGCCTGCTAGGAAGAGGCATCTACTTGGATGCATTCAGTGACAAGCCCAGGACATTAGATGTAGGTGTTCATGCAACCCTGTCTTAGTAAAGCATTTGGGGGATTATCTTCTGTGGGTACTTTGCAAGTAGGTGGACGTTAAAGATAACAGAATTATTTCATTTTCTACTTAATATGTTGCACTCAGATGTACTTAATTCCCTGGGTAAAGTTTTCTTCCCCAAGCAGCTAGCATTCCACTATGCGTGGAATTCATCCTTCAAAAAAGCTATAATTACTGGTGAGAAAATGGAAGCAAATATAACCACAGTATGGTAGCAGCTGTCTTACATTCAAAGTGACAGTTCTGTGATGAGAGGTCTGTGTAATACCCAAGGGTTTTCTTATGCACAACTCTATCAGTTCACTTAAATGTATAGCCAAACATGCTATTTTGGGCGCTGATTGAACAGCCTTTAAGAATGCCCCATTTGGTTTTGTTTCTTGGTTTTGAGATAACATTCATGTTACAAAGGTCAATTTTTAAAAAAGAAATCTGGAATTATTTAATGTAGAGGTGAAATGAAGGTTGACAGTTTCAGCTTCTCAATTTGATTATATAAGTTGTTCGTAGCGTAATGTTTAGAGATGTACTTTATGATTTTTCTTTTATTTATTTACAGTCTTATTTATGTTCTGTTTAATATAGTTCAGTTCTGGCCATAAAAATATTTGACATTAAGGATGCTATTGTGAAGAACATTTAGAGCTGTAAATTCTTGCCAGAATGTTCAGCTTGTGAGGAGAAACAGCTAATTTTCAAAAAAGTATTATAGTCTGATTTGTAAGCATGAGGTGTGAGGTCAGAATTTTAAGTATTTCTGGCTTTCAAAACTCATTTAAAAATGAGAGACTTAATCATACTCATGCTCCTCATTTTCCAAATTGGTAAAGTTGAACATTGTTATAGGCAGCTTTTAACAATTCTGGGTTTGGAGTTTTGGGTTCGTTTGGTTGTTTTTACTAATTCAGATTATTCACACTTGAAACACTCAACAGAATAAGCTAAACCAATACTTACAAATAAACCCCCATCCATTTAAAGTTATAAATATGACTCTTGAAATGGAATTTACTCTGTACAGCAGAGTATAACGAATGTAATTAGTTCTGTTTCCAGACACCAATGTTACATATAACAAAATCTAAATAGTACTGGTACAACAATATTTAGCCAAATGAGCAAAGTTTAGCAGAAATTGTAATAGAACACAAATCAAATTATTTTAAGATTTTATTTTTTTTTACTATTGCTGTTTATACTATATTAAATATCAAATGCTCAGGACTGAACTAAATATTTAATCAGGTTATATTCTGAATGTGTTTCTGTTCTAATTTTGTCTGTAAGAGTATGCAACTACATCACATAGATTAACTTGTCTCTGCACTTTCCATGTGTTTCAGTGATTGGAAAATACATTTTTTTAACAAAAGTCTTTTCCAGACCAGTGTTTTATTTAATTCTTTTACTGCTGTTCTATGTCTTTACACGCTCTTTGCAGAAACAGATGGCTGCTATAGCTTTGCCAATGTAAAATCATTGCAATTTATAGAAAGTTTGTATCAATCACTGACAAGCCTTAGGATAAGTTATATAGAAACTGATTCATATACTTGAAGTGAGTTCTTTACATTGGTTAAGTAAAAACTGCACTAGCAATGAACACAGTCAACTCTCCCCTGGACAATGCCTCATTAGTGTTCAGAAGCACTGGCTCACTGTAGAGCAAGAGATTGTGCAGGGATCCATCCAGTCATTCTCTCTCTCACACACACACACGATGGAGAATCTTGTATTACATGACATTATGACAGAGAACATTTAGTTTACTGTAAATGATACAGGTCCAGGGAACTTCATTCAAGGTTGTACTGTATTAGGTTTTTGTAATGCACATTGAACTGGCACTACAACCTCTCGCAGGACTTAAACTAATATTGTTTTTGCAAAAAGGACATTGTTTAAAGGAGCTTGTTTAAAGTATGCTCAAGTCTCCACACACGCCTAGAAATTAAAAATTTTATACTCACTTACTAAAAAAAAAAACCAAACCAAAATTACAAAACCAAAATCTGCAACTGATCGGATTTTGGAGAAATACAGTGGTGACTTTGATCTCCATAGCTCATCCATTAACGTAACTGAAATTGAAGGTAAGTAGTGATTAAAGGAATTACTTAGTTAAGAAACAGTCCCTACCCCAAGCTTGTAAACAGTAACGTGTCTCTTCAGCAGACCTTTCTTACTGCAATGCAAGAGCAAGAAATCTGAAAACCTGATATCTACCCTTTTTCAAGTCATCTATTTCCAATTTCCAGATGTTGATAGGTGTCTTGCGTATCTGCCATTGCATACTGCTCTGGTAATTGATGGTCAGATGATAAGCAGATTGTGGAGAGGAGCAGAGATCCCCCTAAAATTATAAAAAATCCACCAAACCAACCCCTGAACACTGCATCCCCCATTTCCCATCTGGGCACAATCTCGGGCATGTCTTCATCCCTAAATTCCTGGACTATATAGCATGGGCAACCCAAGAAACGGGGACTAAGGCCAGAACTCCAGACATCCACAGGAGTATTCCTCCAAGTAGTAACAGCTGGGTTGTTTTAGCTTCTGCTCTGTATCCTCCATCTTTAGGCAGTCCAAACCAAGACTAGAAATTACAAGGCTCAGAAGTCCTAGTCCATTTGATGTAAATACTAAAATCCTGGAAATCTTGAATTCCAGAGGCAAAGCTAGGAGAGAGTCAGTATCTTCACACTGTGTTCCTCCTATGTCTTGGATGATACAGGTTTGCCAGAGTCCCATGGTCCAAAGCCTCCAGTACATTTAAGTCTTAAGTTGAGATTTTTCCAGTTCGGTAGAGAGTTACAGGTACCGGATAAAATCCACCCTAGTACAGACAACAGCAATCCAGCTAACTGTAGCCTGTGTCTGTGGACCAAGTTCATTTTTAGCAGTCACAGAAGAGCTTAAACTGCTCGCTTTTGCAGGCATGGTTCTGCTCAATTCTTTGTCCTACCAAATGTAAGTAAAAGTCAAAACAATACTTTATAAAACTTGACATATTCCTCCCCCTTCTGCTTTGTGTTGCCTGCTTCCATTTGCAGTTTGAGGGATAGGGAGGTAGTGTGGTAAACCAGTAGTTGAAGGGTGTGGCTACAGCTGGGCTCACCTTCCATTAGTTTTGCTTTTGTTATTTTAAGAAAAGCAAATGCTTTGCTTTCTGTCAATCCCCTAAAGCATTACAGTGGTTCTGCTAGTTTTGACATCTCACAGTTAATTTAAAAATTAAGTTTTAATACCGCATTGCTGCACTTCCACTTAGAGCAAACGAAGCTGTCTGTTTTGTGGACAGTTAACTGTCATTTATTTAAAGTCAAAGATTACATGTTCAGAGCAACATGTAAGTGAATGGAGCTTAAGGAGCCTTTGATAGGGTGCCGAATGTCTCAATACCTGTATTAGAAGAGGCTAGTGCAAGTACTTTTTAAAGCAGCATTTCTCAGCCTATTTATGGTGCATCAATTATGCAAGTGCCAGAAACGCTTACGAGTAACCTGTACGGGCAGCTTAGTGTGCTAAACTGGGAAAACACAACTTACGTGGTATGAAGCACCCACCCTGTAACAACACCCCATGCACAAAAGACATCTGCAAAGCTCACTGGAATTTCAGAACCTTACAGTTTCCCTAGCACAACAATTTCCAAGTACACAGAAAACCAGTTTGATGCAATCCAGTCTAAATAGACTGTTGGGGGTGTGAACTCTCTCACATTTGTACGTCACAGCATTAGGCAAGTGGAAAACTGTAAGAGTCAAGCTTTGAGGCTCATTTAATTGGTTGCATATTAAAAGGAAGCATGTTTTGAGTAAAAGCCAAGCTTTAAGGGAATGCACATACTCATTTTCAGGATTTTATAGTGCAGTTAAGAAAGCGAAAGCACTTTTTCTGCACAGTCTATGAAAACTTCAGCAGTCTGCTGTGAAACAAAGCTTTAAACAGTTCAGCAGGTGAGAAAACACACCACCTTCCAACACCAGTTTTGGAGAAAACAGACGCAAGTTTAGGAAACCAGGTAGGTAACAAAGAGTCCTTTGAATTACTACTGGAACAAGCTTCTGGCTTGCACTGGGGGCTGAAAAAGATAGGGCAGTCTTTCCGTACTGCTTTAAACCTTCCCTTTTAAGGCCTAGTTTCAGTTTCCAAGTGTTGACACTGGTCTTGCTGTTCTGCTACTGCGTAACGGACCGAAGATGGATGGATCTCAGTTGAACAGAGTGTGCAATTAAGTAGGGATCCTCCTAATATAAGACAAAATCCAGCAAGCCAGCCAACAAATAGCGCTTCCCCAAAATCCCACCTGGGAACAATGTCTGGTATATTCTCATCCCAAAACTCCTGGACTGTGGAATGGGCAACCCAAGAAACTGGGACAATAGCTGTAATCCCCGATAGCCAGAAGAGCATTCCTCCAAAGAGCAACAGCCGTTTCTTTTGTTCCTGCTGTCTTTCACCAATTTTCAAACAGTCCAACCCAAATCCTGAGAGCATGAGGCCCAAAAGCCCCAATCCATTGGAAAAAAACATCAAAATCCTAGAAATCCTGAGCTCTGGAGGCAAAGCTAGGAAAGAATCAAAGTCCTTGCACTGCATTCCCCCTTCTTCTTGGACAACACAAGCTTGCCAGAGTCCCATGGTCCAGATCTCCAGTTCATTCAGTTCCAAGTTAAGATTCTTCCACTGGGGTAAATAGGTAGTGAGACAGGATAGGACCCATCCCAAGAGACAGAAGAGCATGCCACTTAATTGCATCATCGGTCGATAGACCAAGGCCATTATAAGAAGAGCAGAGTCCTAAAAGCTTGAGGAGGAAGAGGTCTCCCCAGCAGTTCTGTAAGAACTGCTACCTTGAGTGATGGTGGAAGCTATGATGATTTTAGTTCTCTGCTGCCCCAAATATAAGCCCTTGCTATTAACCCTTTGTAGGTGCTGAAGCATGTTTTTGTTCCTCGCAAATATAAAGTTACACATAAAGGACGAAGGACTTCACTAAACCATGAGTTAGGCTTTCCGATAAGGATTTGATCTGTTACCTTCCAATTTGCTTGGTAAAATTATATCCCAATGCCTGATGATTACAAGCCTGAGGATGAACAAAGAAGGCTCTATGACCCCTCACCCTAAAACACAACAGAAATCTTTGTGCTTCAATACGGATTAATTAGATTTTAAGTGGTGATAAAAAGTCAGCTCTGTGTGCAACAGGACTTCATTGTAATAGCTAAATTTGAGATTTCAGGGATGTAAATCAAGGCCTTGTAAAGAAAGGTGGACTGTTTGCCTATAATCTTTATTCTTAGACTTCCTCAACATACATAATGGCTTATCTTCCACTGCCCTGTTTTATGTCCCCAAGCACTGTAAAAGACGCTTTGTAAAAGATCCTTATGTTTCACATTTTCTACATTCATTTCTTTTAAAATGGCCTTTGTTTTGACTGACTCTTAAGGGGAAAAGGAGACGGGTATAGTAAAAGTACCGTAGAAAATGAAATCCTAGACATCCTTCCACCATAATGAACCCAGGCATATCATCAGCCAGCATAAACTTTACCTGCCCCAGGACTTCAGCACCACCCTGGTAGCAGCTTACACAAGCTCAGTGTCCCCTTTCCAAGAGCCCGTGTCCCAGATGGCACAGAGTGTATACACTTAGTGTCTTAACAACATTTGGCACTCAATGCTCCGAGGTCCAGGAACGACTAGTACCTTTCTGATCAAAGCAAGATACCATTACGCCATTGCCCCATAAAGGAAAGGCTGCTTCTTTCCCACTTTCATGTCAGCTGCTCTTGTGCTTGTCTACAGGGTTAGCAAGGGGAACATTTGTCTGCTATTCCCCTCCACAGGTGTAACAGCACAGCCTGTATGGGAGCAGCGTGAACACACACACGTGTCTGACTCAGAGAGGCTTTCCAGTCTGTCTTGACTTAATTTCCTAGCTGTGATCATGTACTCAGCTGCATATTTTAATATTCAGTTATTTCATCAGGTGATAGAAAAACAACTGCTTTTGATGGTTTCCACAATCCTAAAGGGTATTATTAAGAAAATTCACTGTGAGAAGATCTCTTTTTCCACACTGAGTCTTAATTTCTAACCTTTGTGTTTTTCTTATCACAAGCTCTGAAGAGCCAACACCAGGAAAGAGAATCTATTTCCCCTTTGCTTGTGTACCAACCCAGTCCCATGGCTCAAGACCTGGCCAAAAATTTACCACACACAAGAGCAGGAATCATCAAAGATCTTATTGACAACACTAGGAACAAATTGATGCGAGTAAGGATCTACCTCTGGCCATCCAGTATGCAAAAGAAGACGACCAACCCTGCATTCATTCAGACACCAGACTGTATTTTCAGATTTGACAGCATCATTTCTCTCCCCTTTCTCTGTTCAGAGCAAGAATGCTAGTTCTGGAAATCGTCACAACATTCAATGAAAAACTCCATAGTGACATTTGAATAGTTTTTCAGATAAACGACTACACTTCAGGAGTGCTTCTGCTCATTCAGGGGCTTCATGCTTATTTGAGTTTAAAATCACAGTTACCGCCACATTATTAGTGGAAGCCTGTAGCGCTTCTCTTGTATGTCAGCACTTAACATTTTCTTCTACGCTTTTAATTCCAACAGCGTGAGAGCACAAGGTCGGGCATGTGAAGTCCATTCATTTTGCTAATGTTGACCACAGTTGGAAGCACTATGCCAGCCTTTACATTTTAGCAATCAGAAGCCTTCAGACTGCTGCATCAGTAAGATCTGCCAATTAAGCTCTGCAACCTACTATTAACCACACACTAACTTAGAGCAAGCAAAGCTTCCTTATACTATCTTGTGCAAGATTATAAAAGAATCCTTGTTCTTTCAGTGGGAGGGGAAAAAAAAAAAACCAAAACAAATATTTGCCCTGTTGCCAGGATAAGTAATAAGGTCTGAAATGCCTTCACTTGAAAATTTACTGATCTTATGAAAATCTCATCAAACCCATTAAAAAAAAATAAAAATCTTCCAGCTGAATGGAAATAAATAAATTACTGGATCGGTTATGGTCTTAGTCCTATTTCCCTCATCCTTCTTCCACACTTTTCCTCACCACCATTATTTATTTATTTATTTATTTCTCTCACATCAAAAAATGTCTCATTCCCAGAATAATTTTGTGAGACTTGTGCCCACACAGAAGGTTAACATGTCAGAGGTACTGCAAAGCCTAAGGGCTAGAACTGGGGTCCCATCAGTTTCTGCCCAACTGCTCAGGGTAATTTGAAACACTAAACCCAAGGTGGACCGTTACACTGAACTGATGACTGGACAGCCTGAAACAAGAGACCATCCATCTCCAGGTGTTTTAGCAGAGACGGCCACTGCCCCCCAAGCTGGTGAGGCAGAGAAGCTGCCTGCCAGGGACCTCCCCAGCCAGTGCCCACACAAGTGGGTTGCTCCAGGACAACTCTGCCCCTTCTCCTTCCCCTGCTCACCCAGCCAGCCTCTGCAGTAAGGACTGTGCTTGTTTAATACAAGCTTGTCAAGAACAGAAAGAGCGGGTCCAGCTGCCACTGACCAGCGTGCTTTCAACTAAGGAAGGTGAGGATGAATTTAGAGGGGGTCTTGACAGAGTTTAGTGGAATTTTTTTAGGTTTTTTTTGCTTGGTTGGTTTGGGTTTTTTCCCTATAGACTTTAAAGCCTGATGTATGTAACACTCAGGGACACCACCCTACAGAGGCTTAGGCAGCTAAAATAATCTCAGCATATGAGGAACTGAGCTACATAGAAGAAAGACTTCTGGTCATTTTGCCAGCACCTACCTCAGGCAGGAGCCAGCAGAGCATCAGCCCCCCTGAAGCCAGGCACTTGTCATAGACACACAGATTGGTACATCTTACACTTGCGGCTGCTGCCATTCAACCATTTCAGCAGCCAGTTCTGAAAGACATTAAGCTTTTGTACCTCTCATTACAGACAATGCCCCTGAAGAATACAGCACAGGTCATGATCAGGTTCCTATGGTTTCAGTAATACAGTTCAAAGCACTGGAGCTCACATCATTCATTTGAATGATCTCCAGGCATTATTTTGCAAACTGGTTTTGGCCTGACTAAAGCAGAATGGGCATGGTCAGCACGCATTCATTTTATGCATTAAATTTTCACTCCCCATAAAGCCATTTTAGGCTGAACGTAAGGATTCTGAATCTTATTGCAAGTAATACATATTTTGTTTAAAAGCTTCAAGCACTCCGCTAACTCTTCTGAGAGCCTCCATGACCAGAGATACACACACTATTACTTTACTCCCTGCAAAGAGTATTAGGGAATTGTTGTCTTTACATAGCTCTGTGGCCCACACAATTACCCAAATATTTTATGTTCAGCATAAGCAGAAAGAACTATCAGGTGCAGCACTTTGGGAGCCGATTAGGCAATTTAATCCCACAAAAGCAGTCTGTGTATTGTAAGAGACTGACTCTCTCCTACACTTTCAGTTCCTTCATAAGGCATAAGCACGTTCATATTGTGGGCTTGTTTATTCTCTTCCAGCAGTCACAAAGTTTGCTCACCTGTGAGGTACAATTGTCTCCAACAACATTCCTCATTTCTTACTGCTTGGACTGGAAGTTGTGGGAGTTAGAATTTTCTTACCCAACTAAGAACCCATTTCTTTGTGATGCTGGAGCATCTTTTGGTTTTCCATATCCAATGTGCCCTTCAGTAAAACCAATAGAAACATGAAGGAAAGAACCAAACCCATATTGCTATCCATAGTGACTTACTCTAGACTGCATTTAGGAGAACTTTGGCAAAAATTATTTTTTTTGTATTGGCAGATTCTAAAGTTTCTGGGTGCTTCAGAGAGCATCACAGTAGAGAGAGGTTTCTCCCTGAATCCATGTGTCTTCAACCACTGAGAGTCATAAACTTTGCAACAGAGTGATTGCAGGTGCATTCTGCCCTGCTAATGAAGCAGACTGATCTGAATTTTATTTATTACAGAAGTTATTACGGTTCTTCTGTTTGATTTCCTCCTTGTTACCCCTATTGAAATTACAGTACCAAGCTAGATGCAGGCTCATACAGAGCCAGAAGGGCAGATGTAGTGCTCATGTGAGAAGTCTAGTGTGAATCAAACTGACACAATATCCATGAATACTCCATATTCCAGTGTATGAGTGGCACTGGTTGTAAGACACCTGCTTGAACCCTAGTGCAACCCACAGCAGCAACCCTTAATTGTGGACACTTAGAGGTGAAGGCAAGGAAGAGGCAGCATGGAGAGGGGTACACTGGTGATGATGACAATTTCCATTTTGGAAGTGGAAAGGAGCGTAGCTTTTAAACACACACAGAGTTAGCTCATGGTGTCATTACACTTTCATAAAACATCTACCTCAATATTCATAGGTGATGATTTATAAGACTATGTTATGCGTTGCTGTATTACATCTGAAGATAGTGCCCCTCTGCGAATGCTGGGGCACTGCTAGAACAACAAAGTCACAAAATAAACAACAGAATACTTTGTGGAGAAGTTACAGCAGAAGGGGATAGTCCAGCAAAGACAAAGCAAATCATCACAGAGGCGAGATCACATCTTTTGATCCACCCTCCCTGCCTGCGTCAGGGAGCACACTGCAGCAGTGCAGTCCCTACTGATGATTTTACACCACTGGTGCCCTAGGGCCGGCATGCAGAGAGCAAGGCAAAGCTGAGGTGAGGGCAACAGTGGACAGTGAGGAGTCACTGACCATATGCCACCTCAGCACTTTCGGAAGAGCCAGGGAGGGGATGCAGAACCTTCTCATGTGAGAAAAAGGCACAGCCATCACTGGCCCTCTGAATAGGACCTCCCTCCTCAAATGGAAATATTTCCAGCTTTCCAGTACCACAAGGACTGCCCAACCCTGCATATCTTCCCACTTGACACACTAGATGTAATTTATTACACAACTTAAACAAGATCTTATTATGTATGCTAAAGAAATGTACTTCCAGGAGTCAAAGACCTCACTAACAATTTCAGTTCTTTTAAGATTAACCAAAAGCTTGCAAGGTCATGTAGGATGAATGGCAGTTGGACAAGATCTAAAAGGAAAAGGCACTGAAAGAGTTAAGAACAGCAAGGTGAGACTGCCTAATTCTGCTTTAGGGACTTATTCAAAAGATTGAAATGAGAGAGGGCAGATTTGCCATCATTATACTGGAAGAATAAAGAATGCTTTAAGGCTTGGTACTTCAACCTTTGCAGAAACTTTTCCATCACCATCCCAATCCAGACTTCAAAGTGAGGGTTGACTGGGTTAGAAAATTAGCCTTATTCTTCAGGGAACTATTTTTGATGTACTGTTAATACAGGAGATTACTGTAAGTATGAAAACTCATGTCACTTGAACAGTGATTGGAATACGATTTCCCTGAATGACGAAGTCTAAGAAATTAATATCTGAGCTGTAAAATGTGTAGTCTCCTTTATCATTATCCATCCCTTATTATGAGATTCTAGTTTAATAGAGTGTTACACATATATATTTCTATAATGCTCATTGTGTAACACCTGCAAACAATTATTACAATAAGCTTTCTCTCATTCCTTAGGACTGGTTTCTTATTATTGGTATACTTATGAGAAAGTATTTGTAGTACCCACTTGAACCTACATGGGGAATTGTTATTGCATGACAATAGGGATTACAAAGCTAATATAGACTTGTCAACCATAAATTAGAAGACTGCACATACCTTTTAACGTCAGGCTAGCCAGACTGTGAAATGAGCCATGAGAATTTCTGATAAGTGAAGGAAGTGCAGGGCACCCGTGGTGTTGTACTCATCTGCTGTAATTGATATTTGGGGGGGAGGGAGAAGAGAAAAATATGGTACTCGTTTGAAATGCCATTGTTCTTCAGATTCTAGTGGGTTAAACTGGTTTACTGCTTTACTTTTTTTTAAAGTGCAGGGATCTAGGACATGCAGAAAAAGAAGGTCTTTCCTAGCAAGCAACTGTTCTTTCTAATGTTGCAGATAAAACCAAACCAAACAAAACACCACACCCAAAAAACAAAACGAAAAAAAAACCCACAACCCCAAAAACCAACACAAAAAAAAACGAAACAAAAAACCCAACACCACCACTACCACAAAAAAAACTCACAGCTTTTCTTCCATCCCAGAATTTTACCAGGATTTAAATATCTGCCCTGAAACAGAAATCTAAGCAACCTTAAATAGCTCATGACATCCTGTCATTAGCAAATTAAATCATTGATGTTTGTCAATATTAGTTAAAACTTAAATATACATGTTACTGTCATCATCTGTCATATTCATCCCCACCCCTACTCTACTGCCTCTTGCCTTCTCTACTTTATATTAAAGAAAACTAAAAGGCCTCTATCTATTCAGGTTCCTTCAGAGGGGCAGCAAGGAGACAGTGAAGTGGAGATGGCTACTCTTGAGGAAGGGATGGGTGCAGGGAGGGGAAGAGGAACAGCAGTTTCCTCCCTTTCACTTTCCCCTGACACTCCCACTGATTGCAGCCACCCAGCAGCATCTTCAGATGTCAAATACTGCCTGCAGAGGTGGGAAGGATGATGCACAGAATCCCCTAACACATCTAACGCATGATGTATTGCAAAATACAGCGTAGCTGAGACAAGTGAGACTGCAGGAGTTCTGATTAATTCTGCATCGGTAGATTGAGATAATGCCTGCCCATGCTCAATATCAACCCAGAGAGAGCTTAACAGCTGCAGACTTCTAATATCATCCCTCTGCAATAGTTATGTGATAGTTATTTCCATTTTAACTAATTGACGATGACTGCATATTGGAAAGGTATTTAAGTATCTTTTGCAAAGTATCACACACACTTTCTAAACACACTTGCATAGAGGCGAGAGCTACCTCCCTACCATGGATTCAAACATATAAACAGAGAATGCTTTATCCTAAATGAAAGACAGTGAAGAGGCTTAGGTTCTGACTGCAAGAAAACAACCACTGTAACCATATTCACAATTATTTTCCGATACAAAGATAACCTCACTTGAGTAGACATCTGCTTCAAACTCTTTAGTCATTCACAAGAGTCTACTTTTTCTTCTACAGAGTACCCAGCAAGACATACTGGGAAAGTGACTATTCTGCAACTCAAGTAGTTGTATTATTTTGTAGAAAATCCACATAAACAAAAGGTAGCAACTGCCCGAATTAAAGGAATGTATAAAGAAAATGCAGACATACATGTTACTGAGTTTGGTATCCATTTGCAAAGCTACATTCACTAATGCAAGAATGGCTGTACTAGGCCAGGCCAAGCCAAAAGTTTATCCAGCCCAGCAGGAAAATAATATAACAATGTAATAAGGACAGATTGATATTGTCTCCATCCTACAGTGTAAATATCTCTAATCCTGGAATTTAAGTCTAGGTCACCATGCTTAGTAGCCTTTGATGGCTTCCCCTATGAATGTGCCCCTTCCTGCATCCAAAGCACCTTACAAGCGTTAATTTTGCCTTGCATCATTTTATCACCTGTAATTATAAACTCACTGCTAGATCATTTTATCTGCTAGTATGATGCTAATTATTCTTCTTCCTAATTCACTATTTCAAAACTATTATTTTTGGTATATACCTCTTTAATATCCTTATGCAGAGAGGTCTTGTCCATGCCAAAAGATGCTAGCTTATTAATATAATTATAATTATGTCTAAACAGATGAATGTGTGGTGATCTCTTTTGGTGATCCTGCCTTCCCAGCGTCAGCATTCAGTACAGTGTGCATGCTATCATTCCATAAGAGAACTAATGTGGGAAAATAAACCTCTCTCCCTTCAGACCACTGATTTCATGACTGTCATAGTTATGTTCCTGTTCACTATACATGTCAGGACAAAAAAAAAAAAAAAAAAAAAAAAAAGTAATTCCATCTCTCCTGAAGTTCAAAATATTGTGAACAGCACTATTGTAGTGATACCTTGGGATGCTGGTACCTGCATCTTGCCCTTGTGGGAAAAGAAGCACTCTAGCCCAAGAAATAAAATGAGGAAAAAAAGAATTCTCTCAACAGTAGTCTGCTTGAAATCTAGTATCTTCCACTGTAAGATATGATCTAAAAATGGGTGGGTTGGTTTTTTTTTTTTTTAATAGGAAGGACACACCCTCAAGTGGCTGTACAAAGGAGTTTCCTGTAATACTTTGCCAGATGCACAGATGGCATGAGATTAGGAAAGTGCTCCTGGCACCAAGTGCATGATGATTTCCATAAAGTATAGGTTCAGTGGTTGGGTGGAATGTGTCTGTACTTAAGTGAAAACCCTTTATGCTACAAACACATTATTATTCTTTATCTTTACCTAATTACCACTTCTCTGACAGACAACAATCACAGAATTTGCTGCCATTGTGGTAGAAGGAAAAATGGGACATTATATCCCTCAGAGACTGCACATGAGCTTTTGCCCGACCTGTATGTCCAGTTACATGAATGGCAACCCACAGGAACACCACTGACAGCAGGGTGCAGAAATATTTTTAACCTGATGAGTTTCCTCACAAAGGTGGAATAAAATTACATGCAGGTTCCATATTCTAATATAACCTGAAAGAAGCATTAAAAGTAATTTTTGTCCATCTTTCTTACAAGACAAAATAAAGCAAACCTAGACTAGTGGACAGTTACTTCACTTTAAAAAAAATCTGCTGAAAGTAAAAAACCAGCATTCCTAAGCAACCTGTTCTAATGAAGCACGGGAATAGAGATCGTATTTCCTAAGGCCATGTTCTTGTTTGACCCTTTTGTCCTCCTTTCTCAAGCAATAGCACCTAGTGCTTAATGTCACAGAGATGGACATTGTCTGCTCTCATTTACAACATTCCTCTTCTTGCAATCCCTAAAAGGAAGTAGCTGCTTCTTGTGGTTTAATGATGACATAAACAACATTTGGTTTATGATTTGCTATAATTTTGAATTCTGGTATTACGTTCATGATCCTTGCAGCACACGCACACACACATTCTGTCTTCTGATGATGTTGAAAAGACAAGGACCTTTCTCAGCTCCTAGCACATGTATAGAAGAAGATAGGGGCTGACAAGTTCTGATTTGAGCTGGAACAGAACTAATTCCATTCAGTGATTTTTTTTCAGCTCGGTCTCTTCTAAGTAACTGCACTTTCTGAAGTTAATGGCATATTTTTGCAGACAGCGTCTGCTTCTAGCAGTGATAACACTTCATGTTTGTAGTGACTACAAAGAAGTGGTGTGCAGAAAGGCTCTTGCTTATACTAGCTCCTGGGTAGACCAAGGTTACTGGTAAATCTTGTGTATCATGTTGAGGGTACAGAAAGTAAAAGGCTACATCAGCAGGGAGGAGCAGACAGGACAGGTGACCCTAAACTGACTAAGGAGGTATTCCGGTCCATATGTGTCTTATTCAGCATAAAGCTGAGGGATCACAAGGGTCAAGTTCCTTTCTTCAGTGATGAGCATCCAAGGAGGGCTCTGTCCATTTTGCCTTCGATCCCAATTCATGTGTTCCTGCATCCAGCTCCCATTGCCGTGGAGTCCAGTCCATTGCACTGGACCCCAGTGCCTGCTCCACAGCACCAGTGGTGACATAATTGCCATTCAGGAGGTTGTTTTTGTCAGTTTTGTATATATCTCATATTATTATTATTTTCATTAAAGTTGTTCTAGTTTTATTCTCCAATCTGTAAGTCTCTCTGCCTTATGCCCTTTCTCTTCCCCTTTGGGAGAGTGGTTAATAGACAACATCTGTCATTCATCTAGCAGCCAGCCCAGCACTAACCTGTGACAGAAGCATTCCCCTTCCTCTACTCCCTGCTAGATACGATGGAGAACACGCAGGTATGCCTCCATGTAACCCTGACAGAAGAGCCTGTGTCTCTCACCTCTGCAAGTGGTTTGCTTTCAGAAATGTTTAATCACCGAGCTCCCTGCTGAACTCTTATTACATCGCCACAAATGCAAGAGAGAGGCAGCCTTTTTCACATTTCTGAATCAGAATCTAACTATGTCCATATTGTGAAAGGCTGAAAGTGGGGTAGCTTGAGGAAAAGGAAGGGAAAGGATATATCTCAGGAACATCATATTTAAGATCCAGAGCTCAGTTCCTAAGTACTGTGCCCACATGAGACATAGTGCATATCGGAGACAAGGCAAGTCAGTATGTAGCTTTGGCACTTCCCCCCTCTCTTAATTACAGAAACCTCAGCTCTGGGATTATTTTATAGGGCACAGAAAACAGTAGCATGCTCAGATCATCTCAGAGATACCACAGAGAACATTTACCTTTCTTGTCATCAGACCGTGTTCCACAAAACATAGCAAATAAACTTACTTCTCAGACTTGTACAGGAAAACACATTTCTATCTCCAGTTGATCTGAGGTAGCCCATGCTGCAAAGCCAGCAATCCTCATGGGGCCGAGGAGACCAGCTGTGACAAAATCAGTTGGAGGAGGGAATGGCTTTTACCGGCATACAACAACAGTACCGCATCACAGCCCTGAACTGCACACACAAGAGGATCTTCTGATCTTCACTGGAAGATCTTCACTGTTGACTACAGAGCTACATTATTTGTGTGAGACCAGGAGAAACTGGCCAGGGAAAAATCTGGGATCTTTCATGGTGAAAAGATAACAAAAATCCTGGTTCCTTTGTCTTTTGTGTGATTTAGCTTTCTGTATCTGAGAACAGCAGGAGCAAAAATACACTGTTGGAGCCTAGTAAGTGACCTAAACAACAAAGAACAGATAAAAAGATCTTGGAGTGTGATGGAAGGAATATATTCAAGTTTCAGTAGAAACTACTACAGTGTCAAGTACTGCAGCGCAGCACAGCCTGGGACTGCCAACATTCCCAATGCCAGTTGGAATAAGAATTAAGGGCTGAAATGAATGACTCTTGTAAATGAAACAGGAGCTATAAATGCATAATTTGGGAGTTTCCAACAGCTCAGGGAAGAAGCAGTAGCCGACAGAAAGCTGAGAGCTGCCCACTAACATTTCAGCAGTAAAGGCAAAGAAGATTTACAGTCAACTGGGCAAATTGGAACAAGAAGCTTTCTTTGAGAGTGTGCCTCACAGAAATCATGCAAAATAAAGCACAAAAAGATCTTTGAAGTGCTACACATTTTAAGTGTTAGATAATTAATATAGAAAACTTGAGACTCTATGCTTCCATGAGCATCTGATATAGATAAAAACCTAATTTATGAAGACTTATATTTTTGCCTTCAGGTCCCTAGATAAAATAACTTAGATCATAAAGCAAAGGAACCCCATTGCTGGAATTTGGTATGAGAAGCAGTCAAGAAGTTATGTTGTCACAGGACTCAAAAGGCAGATAGTATCTAAATACATCCCAAACTGTCTTTGACCACCTTGCTTTACTTTTTTTCTAAATGTGTGGGGGTTTGGGGGAACCAGTTATATACAAGAGCTCAGAGTTTCAACTGAAACCATACTGACAGACCCAAACAATAAGAAAAGTCTTCTGTTGCCCAGACACACACAGATGGTGCCAAATCCAAGAATCACAGAATATTCATGGTTAGAAAGGACCTCCTAGATCACCGAGTCCAACCATACCCACAACAAAAAAACACCTAAATACCCTGATCAAACACGACTTCAAAAACACAAAAAAAAACCCTACATGCCTGCCACTAGAGCATGTCCTGAAGAAGGTGCATTACGAGCACTGGTTACAGCCATACATCAAAGCATCGCTTAGCCAGTACCCTATTTCTGACAGGGACTGGTAGTAGATGCTAGGGAAGTATGGAAAAAACAGGGCAAGCAGATAGTGCTATTTCCTCAACATCTTTTCCAGCTTCCACCTAAATGCAGGTGAGGGGCTTCCTAAGTCAAGAAGTGGTGTCCTCGCATTTAACAGACTTATGCTGTTCTTTCATTATTTTGTCCGAGCACTTACTGAAATCGTGTTCAGCTACAAAAAACCTCTCGTATCAGGCTAAGCCTGCAGAAAAACTCTTGGCAGTGAAACAGTGTTAGGTTGTTGTGAAAGTTGGTCCCTTCCCCCCTTTTTTCAAAATCAGCACCTAAATAAGTTTTTCTGCTTGTACAGCTTATTCCCTTTTGAGGGAGGAAAATACATTAGACAACAAGACGACGTAAGAGAAGGGTTTTCTAGTTCAGATATGGTAGCAAGCCTATTCTAACCTTTAGAAAAATAGCCAGATGACAGAAAGATATATGTAATAGTGCCAACAGAAATTAAACATTTAAATAAAACCATTCCTTTTGGTATTTCATTTATTACAAAAAGAAATGAAAAAAAAATAAAATAAAGCTAACCTGTTCCAAATTTTATTTTCTGTGAATCAAAGCTGATGCTTTACTTTCAAAAATTGAATGCTGTTCCACATAACCTCATCTTGTCTATCCTTAAAGCATAATACTCCAACTACAAGCTATTTCTTGGGGTTGCAGAATAACTGAACAGTGTTTTGTTGTGCCTTCCTTTATTTTGTTATATGCAAACAAAACACTAATCCGCTTCAGGAAAAAAATACTTGCTGGTTCTAGGGAAGTGGCAAGAATCTCAAGGGAAGCAAAAAGCTATTGAACAACAGTAATCAGAACTATGAAGTCAGTTTTAATGAATTGAAATAAGCCAACAAATCCCAAAAAGGCATTAACAAGTAGAGCTTATGTGAGTCGTCATGAGAAGACCCAAGCTCAAGTTTTGATCTCCACACAAACTGGACTGCTGATGAATAAACATAATTCACAGTTTCATAATTTGGTCTGGATTCAGTGGCTCTCTAGCCCAAGCCAAGCAGTATATAACATACAGGACAAGATGACGACCAATGGCTGGAAGTCAGACTTTGGTCTTTTTCTGAACTCTGATAATGGACTTAATTTTGAGAAGCAATTTCACTATATTTTCTGTAAGTACTTTTTTTTTTTTTCCCCCTTCACCTATAAAATGGGACTCAGAGCACATCTAAGGTGGCCAGGAAGAACAAAACAGATACTGTGTAAGATATTTGTACACGAAGCAACCTCATTTTGCATATTTATAAGGCAAATCATTTCACTTTCAAAAGAAAAAGGCTATATTGGATGAACAACTGTCGTGCACAGCACATTTAGGAATAAGTCTAGCAGTGTCAGTATTCAGATGAGGAAAGTGGTCCTCAGGGTTGATACATCTTACGACTATAGGAGAATTGATAGCAGGAGAGAATTCTTTGATGTTTTATTTAAAAGTTTTGCTCAATAATTCAATAAAGAGATCCATTATAAATCAGGAAAGAGTAAGAACATGCCATGACTATGATCCAGTAATGAATAAAAAAACCCCAAACCAACACAAGGATAGCAAGTACTTGTAATTTAGGAAGCAGAAAATTCACTATTTAACACTATCGAATTAAGTTACCTGGGGTATAAACCTGTACAGATGCTTGGGAATAAATAGTGACCCTACTGTAACTCTCTAAGAGTGAATAGATGTAAATTACACAGCAGCTCCAATGTTTTTATTAACAGGCATGCAACAGTCTAATTTTTTGATCACCTATCGACACCAGATTTTTTTCAGGATTCCAGGTGAGGCAAACATAAAAAGGAAAAGTAAGATGTATGTGTTTTTGTTCCTTATAACTTTCCCTCTTGTATCTGGACAAGAACCATCAGGTCATTTAGGTACCCCAATGCCTATTAATTAATCAAAACTCTGTTGTGCACACAAATCCCAAGAGCAGGGCTCAACAGGATTCATCCCAAAAAGGGAATTTACCTTTACTTCACAGAAAGAGAAGTTGTTTTAGCACTCCCAAGTGTCAAAAAGAACACGTGGCACAAAAGAATTGGATTTCTAGAACTTTTGGTGGGCACACCTTCACGGACACCTCATTTCCCCTTCAAGCTGCCTACATTTAGTCTCACATACAGAAAGCTAAATAAAACCCAACCAAACAACAAAAACAGACACTCACAACAACAAAACCATACCAACAAAACCAAACAAAACCCACAAACAAAACAACAAACAAACAAAAAACATAAAAACTACTTTCTTACGTTCCTACATATCTTGTCATTCTGCATTTTATAGCATGAACCACAAACTTATTTTAAAGCTCACAAGGAATCTGCTAGCAGCAAGGAAGCCAAACCAAATTAGGAAACACACTTCCACAACAAGTGTTCCATCAAAACACAGCAAATATGGAAATTTCCAACAACTCAGCATGTTGCTACCTTGCCATTTGCCCATAAATTCCAATAATACATAGCTCTGGGATCCCATTAGCATCCTAGAGAGTAAATAACAAGTAAGCTATAAATCTCAAGCCCTATAATCACAGTCAGGGCTACCTATCCCCACTCTTTGAATACAAAACTATATTTTTAAATAGCATTAGCTATTTGTATTTTATTTTGTGCCAAAATAAGCAATTCTGAACTGAATGACACCTTTTATCAACTTCAGCTGTAACCCTGTCTATCACCACACACTCTAAATAAGACATCCAGGTAGAAGGAAAAAACAATTAATAAAATCTTGACTTCAGAATCTGTTATTATAGCAGCAATATCACAACTAGATACAGAAGGCTGAGCACTCTATGCCTTCTTCCTTCCCAGGTCGTAATATTTCTGCCTCTTGCTATTCGTCTATTCCACCCCCCACCCACCTTCTATTCCAGATAGTCCTGATCATGCCTTCAGAATACATCATAATTTATCCCAGATGCTCCTCTCTAGGTATTAATTAAAATAGTAATAATAGCCATCTTTCTTCCTGATCCAGGTACCACTGCGGCACCCAAGGTCGATATCAACACAAGCCAGCACTTAGCAGGACGTGACAGTGGTAACATTTGCAAGGAAACAAGATCTTGCTTTAATCAATCTTCTGCTGCTTTATATTCCTAATCCGAAGGCAAATGCCACTAGGCTGATATGTCTTCAGGTAAGGAATAGCTGCCTTCATTTTATTATCCTAACAGGATTGTGAAAAAGAATCAATTAAAAAAAAAAATCCACATCTCTAAAAGATTACTTAGGAACAAGCTCTGGAATTATATAAACCTTCCTTACAGTCTGATGTCAGGCATAACTGGAAAGACAGAAGAAATGGGAAACATACACCTGAAGAACTAAATGCAATTGAAGCAGAACTAAACCATCTTCCCTTAAGACTCTGCTCTATTTCTCTGTCTCCATTTTTGGAAAGTGTAGTAGAACTCTGTTCCTTTACAGACATCCCACAGCTCATACAAGACAGACCTGGCAGTCATCAAAATTGATGTTAGGAGCTCAACACTAAAAAGGTGTGTGTTGGAAAAGGTTGTGGTAGCATTTTTAAGTTTATTTTATCTATACAATAGGGGTTTATGGTTATGATGGTATTTTCTCTGGGTATTCACTTTCAAGAAGGCAAGAATCATTTACTGTACCATAAACTATCCCTGACTTGCCAGATTTACTTCTTTTTAAGTAAGGTTTGTTCTTTTAAACTGATCACAGAAAAAGTTATTCACATACACAATGTTTTCTGTTACTATCTATACCAGTACCCTTTAACAAGAATACAATTTTTAAACAAGCAAAATGTAAAAGTCTATTTCTGCAAAACTATGGTCAAATGGTAGTAAAGTGATGAACAACAGTTCCAGACGGTTTCCCCACCGTTAAGTTTCCCCTTAGAAAGGGACATTCGGGGGTTATTAACAGACACATTTTACATATTCATAAACCAAACCAGTTGGTTACATACCTCAGAAAAACTACAATGGACTATTGATTAACATTATACTTACCTCTCTTAGGTTACAACTTCTCTTATGTTACAGCCTGAGCTGAGTGTTTTCAGAGATTACATTTTCAATTAAATGCAGCTTGCGTTCTTCAGCGTCTGAGGGACTTAACTGCTAAACGTCCTTATTACATAGCTTACAAACATTTTAACACTACTGCAATAATACATGACAAGTTGATTGTTATTGCTCTAACGTAAGAAAGGGCATATGGTTCCTGTCAGACTCTTCTGTTTATTTCATTCTTACAGCTGTTGCCAGAGCAAATAGAAATTTTAGGTAGACTTCTCAAAACTTTAATTGGTTTCTGTATGCATAGCTGTTAATGCTAAAAGCTTTCATTTAAACAAATACCTTAGTGCAGTTAGCACAACGCAAAAGCAATTGGGAGTCATTCACCATTTGTTTTTCCTTTTCTTATACGACTACTCGGTGATCCTCGGCACAGAGGCAGCAGCGCTGCGAGACACTCTATGACAGCATACAAAATGTGCCTGGTCCTGAAAGACTTTCAGTTAAAAAAAAAAAAAAAAAAGATTCAAACCTTCTGTAATAGTTTCCCTGCAGGCCTGATGAAAAAGCTACATTTAATATCATTGAAAAAGTTCACTCAGGCTCCAACTAGTGCAGAATAAAACTAGGTGCCGTGCTAAGTAACAACACTGCCCCAACTTTCTTTCTCAGCTCCTAGGTTAAGTCCCCATCCTTACCAGGAGCACAGCCCATGATCAGATGGGACAGCCTGGGGCTAGTTAAAGAAAACATTCATTCTCCTCAGCTCTCTGACAGCTTTTAAACAAACAGTTGTTTAAAACTGCTTCCAATTTTGGAACATTAGAAATGGGCTCAGTAAAAACAGATCTGTAAGGCACAGAAGGCTGTCTGCAGTGAGAAATGGGTTGAATCAATGGAATTTACTACCTCTTCATCTGATGGAAGATAACATGTCTCTTCAGGCTGTAGCAAATGCATGCAGATGTGTTATTTTTCAACCAAATATTTATTTCATCGCATCTGGAAAGATTATAGCATTGTCCTTACCCCACTAGAAAATAAAAGCAGCACCCCAGTAGAATGGGCAGAGTAGATTCATGCCTAGCGTATCAGCTTAAGGAGTCCTGCAATTTCATTCAGATCTATGCTTCCAGGTTTTTATCATCAAGCATAACAGCACATGCCTGCATGTGCAGAAAGCCTAATCCAATTGCTCTGACAAACACAAATCCCTTCTTGACTGTTCATGGGTCTTCTTCACAGAAAGGGTTGTCAAACCCTGGAAGAGGCTGCCCAGGGAAGTGTTAGAGTCCTCATATCTCGAGGTATTTAAAAAACATGTAGATACGGTACTTTGGACATGGTTTAGTGGTGACCTGACAGTGCTGGGTTAACGGTTGGACTCGGTGATCTTAAAGGTCTCTTTCAACCAGAATGATTCTGACACACTGCTAGACCCATAGAACAGGCACACCTCCCAGGATGGAGGGCTCAGCCAACATTGTGGCTCTACAGTCCACAGATTATATTTAGATAAAGTCAAATCTGCTTTCTCTTGTTCCCAATACCACTCTACACGGAAGTCTGGAAACACAGAGAGGACTCACAGCTTCATGTATAATCAAGTTTTTAGGACAGAACACTCATGAATTTGAGCATGTCCAGCAAGATTCTGGGCGCATTTGTCATTAGCACATATCTAACAAGCAAGTAAATGCTATGAAAAGACATCTATGCCCAGACAGTAAAATTAATAGCCAGGAGGATTAAGTGTGCTTCGCGTTTCTATTAGTAATGGATTATCTTGCTGTAAATATTAACTTTGCTGTAGTTTAGACAGCTAAATGCAAATTAATGTAAAGCTTATGGGAACATAAAGAGACTATGCTCTTAATGGTCTTCTTAATACTACCTTTCAGCATACCAGTGGGAATTATGGAGAGATACACGGAGAGATATTATTTCTAGTGCCATTACAGCCTTAAGACACACAGATAAAAGTATAAGATGACATAAGTATGCATAAGGAGGAATTTAGTGACTTTTTTAATAACTTCTTAATCATAGAAATGTTTCAAATACAATTGTTTCCATCATGTAATTTAAATTGGAACTTAATATTTAACAGGAATAGATGTAATAAATCAGTTTTAAGAGGATTTCTTATTAGAATACCTCAGTTTTGCCAATTAGCAGAAGCTAACAGTTTAATATTATACACTGCCGTGGTAGAAGATGAAAACTCTGCATGGTTAGAAGATACACAGCCCTGCTTCTTAGTTCAGCCCTGTTCTACTATAGAAACCAAACACAATTTCTAATACATGCTATTTAAAAGCATTGAGGGTGAAGAAAGAGGGAAGACTCCCATTTATAAGTTTACTAACTTACAGGGAAAAGCAGCCAAGAACCTTTATATGGCAAGACAAAAGAATGCATCATAGTGACAGGGAGACCATTTTGTTTCTCCAAAAGAGGCAATTGCTCAAAACAAGACTGGGATAGATCTTCTCTAAATCAATTAAATGCTTCCCCTTTAAGCAAAGTAATTTTTAAATAGAAACAGAACAATCTAGTAAAGCTCTGCCAGAAAACATGCAAGTTCAAAACAGTAGACATATTTGCTGAATTTAGACCTCTCCTAGTCAAGAGTTTTGTGATGAGATTCAGCTCTTACACCACACCAGTATGATGGCAAGACATGTTCTGCGTCACTAGCAGTAAGCTCTATGGCTACACAAAGGCCTCAGGTAACCTACAGGTTTCCTCCCAATAGCATTATAGATACAACTAATTAGTTTAAAAGATAAAATCTTGCGTCATTTGTGTCTCGAGTGTTGAAGCTAGTCAGAACTAAGCAAAAAAAAAATTAAAAATTAAAAAGCTTTCTTGCTTGCATCAACTGATGGGCTGTATAGGGGGATATACCATCAGCCCTTTTAAGTCACAAATTCCAGGTTCAGATACGCCTACAGACCAAACAAGTCCTACAGTCAAAACTCCCGGTGGTAATGACCAGTCTGTCAGCTATGCTGCCTGTGCCTCTTCTACAAAGCAAAGTTTCAAAAGCCTCCATCTCAGGCATAAGAAAGAAATCCATAGGCACTCATTCAATATACCTGGGTCTACGTCAGACATTCACATCAAGGGGACAGACAGGACACTGTTTATGAACACTGGGAAACAAATGGAAAAAGCCCTGTCTCAGAAACTTGAATGCCAATGCCACGCAGCACACACCACCCTACCACAGGTATGCAGAGACCTTGCTGTTTTTTCCAGGAAAGGAAAAGGTTAATTTGCAGAGCAAGCCATCAAAAGTATCAGCCTCTTCCCAAGGAAGCACTCAGCATTTTCCTTTGTTTAATTTAATCTCTCCCTGCAAACAACAGCTTTCCACACCAGCACTGCCACACAAATCCTGTTGCACTGCACAAACTAGAACTCCAGTCAAGACTGAAGTGTGAGCACCACCAAAAAAAAACCCCACAAAAAACCAGCTCGACAAACCAACTCCAAAAAAGCTTCCTCCAGCACGCTCAGCAAGGCCTTGCTGCAGCACTTCTGCTTCCAGGGGAGCACAGCCTTCTCAACTCTTCCATGCTTTACTGACCACCACTGCAGAGCAAGTAGATCAGCAGCACAGTTCTCTCCAGAGCTCTGATCCAGAGCTCCCATTTAATCCCTGCCTTCTCTCATTCCAAGCACAGACCACATACATAAATTTCTGCTCCTACCTGGCTTCCTCCAACTCCCTGTTTCCTCTTTCAGTTCACATGGATCTCGTGATTTTCTTGTAGCCAAGCACCATCACCACCATGAGTTCTCTCACAGGTCTTCCCTGCTGCAGCCACGAGCTCCTCACACCTCAAGACACAGCTGAGAGCTAATAAGGTACTCAGCTCCATTAATCCTCCTTCCTGCTAACTGGGGCAATCCCACAACAACTTCCCATCCCTGTGGTGAAAAGAGGGCAGACTTCAACCCCTACTGTGTACAAAAGACATTCAGGAGCTTTTGGGTTGTTTTTTCACTCAGAATGAGGTAGGAAACAGAATGCTTTCCACTATTACAAAGATTTGCAGCAGTCAGAAAAAATATTTTTAGATGCTTTACAAAGCTACAGGAATAAAATAAAGTAGACCTGCTCACTCCAGAAGAGTAAACAGTTTTGGTTGTTCAGCTGAGATCAAAGAGACTCTATTCAAACAGATTTTGACCTCTGTCCTTTAGATTTCAAATGAGCGTCCCAGTTGCTTGGGTATGCTCACACGTGCACACTTGATTTTGGCTAGGGATGCCATTTACACTGGAGAAGTTTTCAGGAACAGGTACATTCTTGCAGAAACCACTGAGTTACCAAATTAGCACTTTCTACAAACAAGCAAATAAAACCACCTCTCTCCCCAACAACACATGGACATTTTTGCCTTTAATGCAGCAAAACTGAACACAAAGTACTCTCACCACCCTGCTTCATCAGGTGCAGGAACAGCAGTGAGGAGCTGCTCCTCACTGCCTTCCAGTGTGAAAGTGATCAATTGAATGGCCCGATTATTAATATTTGCATGTAAAGAGAGTAACCTTTACAGCCTAGTGCTTAAATCTGTACAAGGAAGGGCACAAGTCTTTCAGTCCATCTTTTGTGTCCTACATTAATTATTCTTCAGAACCAGAAACCCTCAACCTTCCCTTTACTTTGGAAGTGCTCTCACCAGCAAGTGACAAACTGGCTCTTCCTGATTCAAAGCATATTTTTCATTATTCCATGCAAAACTTCACTAAAGAGAATTCATTAAACAGAATACTAGAACATTTTATAACCTGGCAATGAGGGCATTGCCTTTTGAATTCCTGCAAGCAGTGAATGAGATGGACTTTGTGTACCTAATGTCCACATGAACGCTCTAATCATTAAGTCTTTGGATAAACAAGGGGAGGGTATAGGCCACTCCTGCCCCTTTACCAGCTTAAGATAATAAATAAAACTTCACTTTTCTACCTCAACTTCATTTTGAACACAAATGAAACTTTTTCACAGCACGTCAGCCCACCAAGAAGCAAAATATTTTCTCTACCCTTTATCTACCTGACCTTTCAGACTAGAGTGTAGGAATGGGCCACTGTCACATAGGTTCACCTGGATACCCATACCCACTGAATATCCATCCTTTCCAGAGACACTTATCTCTAGACCACCCACTTCTCTTTCTGGAACGGTATCCAAGTTTACACAGCTGAATATCAATCAGGTATCCACAAGTTACTTTATTAAGTACTATGGCTGTTCTCCCAGGCCTATAGAGTACCCCTTTCTCCATATTTCCTCTCCTAAAGATTACCGCCACCTTACAGAGACAGTTGCGTGTTGCATGGAGCCTGTGCTCATTAAACCCAAAATGACAGCTGGATTAATTTCCATATGTGAAGGAGG
Source organism: Ceryle rudis (assembly GCA_033439905.1). Classification (NCBI taxonomy): domain Eukaryota; kingdom Metazoa; phylum Chordata; class Aves; order Coraciiformes; family Cerylidae; genus Ceryle; species Ceryle rudis. The sequence goes on from JAAGNO010010882.1 coordinate 74,733, forward strand.
TACTTCACCTGTGAACCTCAGTGGAATCTATATAGATGAGAGAGGCCCAGAGCTCTCCAGCACTACCAAGTCTGACTCCTGGGCATGGCACATGTTATGTGGGAATTTTATAATCAGAGAAACGGGCACTTGTAGATTACAGATCCTTCAATGCAAAACTGCAACAGAGTGTAAATTTTAACCTCATATACCTAAACACCACTCAGTGCCTACTGCTTTCAGTTATGTCAGTCACAGGGACTTTACTATTTCTGCTGCAGGACCACAGTACCCTATCAAAGAA